>PVLA01011308.1:44283-54470 GCA_004027455.1 Hydrochoerus hydrochaeris
TACTCCTGTGTGTGTGCCCATGTGTGTGCACTCCTGTGTGTGTGCCCGTGTGTGTGTACTCCTGTGTGTGTGCCCGTGTGTGTGCACTCCTGTGTGTGTGCCCGTGTGTGTGTACTCCTGTGTGTGTGCCCGTGTGTGTGCTCCTGTGTGTGTGTACTCCTGTGTGTGTGCCCGTGTGTGTGTACTCCTGTATGTGTGCCCGTGTGTGTATATACATGTGTGTGTCCACTCTTATGAAGACTTGGCCGCATTTAACAGGTGGGCCGCGCTTGGCCTAGGCTGGGGATGCCCTTTCGGGGGGGTAAGTGCAGCCTGCCAGGGGCTCATCTTGGTGATTTTGAGGACAGCACATGGGAGGCCGGGCACCCAGACACCACGCTCAGCCCCACGCTCTCAGGGACTCGGAACACGTCACACTGGGAAAGCACAGGTGACAGACAGGAGTGCATCCCCACTCCCCTTGTAGGCAGCCAGGTGCTCTCCCCTGTCCCCTGGGGCGGGGGACCCTTTGCCCCCGGGGCTTGGGGCAGGGGACCACAGCTCAGCGAGCCACATTAGCCAGCAACCCCGTAGGCAGGCACTTGCTGCTGACCTAGGTGTACCCACTCCCCAAGTGGGGCTGCTTCTGGCACTGCCTTCACCCAGGACTGGTTTCCGTTTATTCCCCCCGTTAGAGCCTTCTGAGCTCTGTGTGTGTGTGTGTGTGTGTGTGTGTAGCGGCAGCAGCATTTCTAGCTTATTTGAGCTGAGGGCATTTCAGAAAGCCCGTCTGCCATTCTTCCACCACGAGGGCACGCAAGACTGCATGCCTGCACAGCGGGCCTGGAAGCCACTTCCTTGAACTGCCCTGAGCTTCCGCGGCAGGCTGGAAGCCGAGCTGGCGCTGGGTGTGGCAGGCCACGTGTGTCCACGCAGAGGTGCGGAGGGTGGCTGCTGACCTCCCCTGAGGCTCACCCTCCCGTGCCAACAGGGAAGAGCCGGGGGTGACTCAAGCCTGCTGCTGCCCGCCGCCCACCCATCAAGGACCCAATGCTGCTTTATTCTGTGTCATTGTTTCCCTCCACGACGTTCGTCACTGACCCAGCCCTGCCTCTACCAGGGCTCTGACTCGCATGCATTTCTCAAACGGCCATGGACACCAATGCATCCTTCGGGGACACGCAGCACAGATGTGATCCAAAGCCACACAGTTTGATTTGGTGCCACACATACTGGTTCTCGGTTCCCTGCTGCTTTTGAGAGTCTCCATGTTGCTGAATTCTGCTTCTTTCTGTGGCATTGAATTCAACTCTGTGTTCTCCCCATGTTGTGTTTATCTGTCCCCATGAACACCTGGGCCTTTTCTGGCTCTGTCCTGCCGTGAACGACGCTGTGAGCCCCTCTTGGCCCCAGAGAGTCTAACCACGGAGAAGCTCATGATGCTTTAACAAATCCCACAGGGTGCGTTCGGGGGGCGCTGTGCCCGCTTCTGCCCCCAACAACATGCAAAGTGCCCATGGTCCTTTTCACAGCTGGTCAGGGGACCAAGTGGGAGCAGTGGGCATGACAGAAAAGGATCAAGGATCCAGACTGAAAGCAGAGTGCTCAAGAATCCCGCAATGGAATGGAGGACATGCCAGGGAGGGAGGACTCAGGCAACCACGAGGGAAGAGGAGCCAGGGACCAGAGACTGGAGCTGTCACTGGAGAGGGAGGGAAGGATCCCCAAGGATGGTCCTGGGGCACAAGAAGGAATGGCCAGGGTCTCCTGCGTGGTAAACGTGGGTGTCCAGCTGGAGCCGTGTGGACACACCCAGCCAGAATCTTGAAGAGACACCTGTGCTGGAGACAGATGTGGGGTCACAGCAGAGAGACGCTGCAGGGCACAGTGACAGAGAAGGTTCCCTAGAGGTGCTTGGAACCAGGGAAGCAGCGGGCAAAGCCTGCACCCTGGTATCTTCCAGGCTGGTGAAGTTGGGGGTGGAAGAGGAATTGGCAAAGGCACAGGGAGTGATTAAAAAGTGTGCTGTGGGTCTAACTCTTCAAAAATTAGACAGTAAAAGACGCCATTGCTATGAAATACCCTCTCATCCCTCCATTGCGTCACACAGCCCTGGGGTCCCTTTCCTGGGTGTCTTTAGCTGCACAGTCCTGGCTGCCTCCTTGTCCTGCACTGATTCGAAACCTTTCCTTTCCTGGTCACCCTGGAGGACACAGCGTCCTGTTTTTAGGGTGCCCTTGCACCCCTCCACTTCCTTGCCTGTCTTGCTTTGCGACAGTCACCTGTCTAAACACAGGTGAGCTTCGCTTTCTGCTCAACCCTTGCCTGCCCAGCCAGCCAGGTCATCCACAGCCACCTGTCTCAGGTCTACCACTGAGGTCACAACTGGGGACATGTGGCCAGGAACCTGGGGGAAAGGGGGGAAGCACGAAGGCAGGGGTTTGAGACTGGGCAGATGGGATTTGGTGGAAAGACAGAGGGAGGCTTTGATGGGGGGTGAGACGCAACAGCCAGTTGTGGACCAGACTGGGCAGTTACAGGAGCAGCATCGGGCTCTGGTTATGGCTGACCTGCTCCTCAGCCTCACAGTGGGGGCCGTGGCCTTGAGAGACCAAGGGACGTCACTCAGAAGAAGCCCCGGCCCTTCCTTCTGCTTTGGTCACTTGTCTGTGGAACACTTTGCACCTGGTTTTGATTCCTTTAATGTTAACAATTTCAGCAGGTTGACAATGTGTGACCCCCCGCTGAGCTGGGTCAGCCTGGTGCTGGGCGTGGAGGGTCACCTGGGGCTCGTTGCCAGCATAGAAAGGGAGAGGAAGGTGTGGTGTCGCTGGTCCTCCTGGAGAAGCTGTCACGCTGATACGAACTCAGCTGTGCTCATCCTCGGAGGAGCTCAAGACCTTCTGTCTCTGAGGACAGCTGTGGTGCTTTTCGGGGAATCCCTGGTCCTCACCTTGAGCGTCACTTCCCGGCTCCAGTGCGGGTCCCCCAGCTGCTGGTGTAGACTTCTTAGTGCCTCCCCAGCGATCCGTGAGGCAGACTTGCCTGAGTCACTGTCATGGGCTCTAGGTCTCCAGCTGGACTCACACAGGACGGCGCGGTGGGATCCAGGCCCTCGGCTGGGTCCTTGGGGTCTTTAGTGTGTGGACAGGTTTCCTGTACTTTTTACTGTTTTGTGTTTGACTCTTCAGGTTACTATTATAAAGTAATTCTAGAAACTGTATGTCCTGCGTTCCGTTCCCTTGAGAACTCTGACCACACAACAGCACACCCAGCCTTCCTGTAGCTCCGCTGACCCTTTTTTGGCATTTTATGATTTTTTTCTAGAAATTTGCCCTTTGATTACCTTCTGTGTGTTGCAATTGTTCCTAATATTTTTCTCCTTCTTTTCCAACTTTTTTCTTCATTAATACATGTCAGCAGCACATAATTCGCTGTGGGAGAGCAGGATGTGTACATGCAACAACTGGGTTCGGTCCCCCCTGTCCCCACCCCACCCCCGGCCCCCCCCCCACCTGCAAAGATCCGCAGTGTCCCCATTTCCTATTAAGTATCTTTCATCTTGCTCTTTATTCATAGTTCTTGTTTCCCCAGTGGAAATGGTGTGGAGATGCCTCAAAAAACTGAAGGTAGAAGCTCCACTCACCCCAGCTCTTCCCCTCTACTCTCTTCCCGCAGAGCTGAAGACATCGAGTCCGGGTGACCCACGCATGGCCCGTTGGTAGCAGCGCAGGTGACACTGGCTGAATTTCGGAAGCAGCCTGCCGGTCCATCCACGGACCATGGATAAAGAGAAGGCGGCGTCCATGCACCATCAAGCCCTGAGCTTTTCTTCCTTTTAAATCAGTAAAATCTAGTTGTTCCTCTTTCACCTTTCAGTTGTTTTAAAGTTTCCTTTTCTGCAGGGCCCGTTTTCCTTACTAACTTTTCAAAGAAACAGACTATTCTTTGTGCTACCAACGCTTTCGGAAATCTCACCGAGGTCTGCAGATTTTAGTTTTCTCCGCTGTCTTTATGTTTACTTTTTCACATTTCTCCCTTTGGATGCTGAGTTCTGTTGCTTTTTCATTTCTCTTGTTTCATATAAATTCAACCACAGCCGTGAAACTCCTCCTGTGTTCACCCCCACCTCCCACAGAGTTTGCCATGCAGCCCTCACTGTGACAATCTCTGGGTGCTTCCCAAGGTCACTTCTCATGTCTTTCTTCACATGCGAGTTATCCAATACAGTTTTGTTTGTTTCTCCATGTATGGGATTTTTTAAACAACTCTTCAGTCGCTGCATTATAGTTTTATGGGATTATGGTTACAGAATCCCGTCCTCACCTGTTTGTGACCTGGAGTTCTTGGTGGTCGCCTTCCCAGGCTGACACAGCCTCTCCTCTCAGCTGCTACCATGTGCCCTTGGCAGAATCAGTCTGTGTTTATCGGGATGTGCACAACCTACTGCCACTATTAGCTGTTTTCTCCAATGTGACATATGAGTCACGCCCCTTCGGTTCCCCTGTGACAACAGAGCCCCAAATCTGGTTGCCTGCTGACCAGATTGCCACTTTCACTTTCTGGCCGGTTCATCTCTGGTGCAACATCTTTCCTTAAATCCTTTTATCTAAAAATGCAGCGTGTGCTTCTTTGTCATGTGTTTCTCCATGATGATTAACTGCGAAAACTGTTCATTTATTTGTTCTCATCATCAACCAAATCTGAGCATGAATGTCCTTTGATGAGGTCACTTTATTCGCATTAATGACATTGTAATTCTTGGTATTTATGTTTGTTTATTAAAGATGATTATTGTTTCTTTTTTCTCCTTGTTGCTATTTAAGTAGAATTTTGTTGTTTTCCTGTGGCTGAAAAAATTACTTCTTCTAGGATTCATTTCCTTACAGTTCTCTTTATTTTATTACTCAAGACCCACACTTGGCTTTTCCTCCTGTTAGTTGGTTTCCTCTCCTGGGAAGGAGGAGGCGCCTGCCTGGCTGCTCTCCCTGCGTGCCCCTGAGCCCCTGCACCACGCTGCTGGCCACACTGCCCCACCGTCCAGGCTGCGGGCGGGTCCCTTTGCCGTCCTCTGTCCACGCTGAAGCTCTTCTGGTTTTGTCACCGCTTGCAGAGAAGGCAGATCAGGACTCAGTCTGACAACTTTCTTCGATGCCAGAAGCCTGTCAGTCCTCATTTGGTAAAATCTGTCATGTCCTCCGTTTATTTTTTTCTTACATAATCTCCCATGCCAGAAAGATTAATTCTCTCAAGTTTGTTCTTGAGGTTTTCCATCATTCCATCCCCTTGTCCTTAACGGAGGTGTTTGGGGCTCTTTGGAATTTCCCAGCTTGGGTTTTTCTGAACATCTTGGCTAAAATCATCCTGCTATTTACCCTGCCCGCCCCCACCCCGCCCCACTTGTTGAAGCGCTGGGGATTGAACCCTGGACCCCATGTGTGCTAGGCAAGTTCTCCTTCAGGGTTTGTTCCCCAAGCTACTGCAGCTTCCACAGCGTTTCTCCAGCATTCCCGCGGGCTTTGCAGGGCCCCTGCCTCCCTATGTGTTTTCTTACCCTCTGCCTGCAGCTCTGGGCCACAGTCCCAGCTTCCTGGCCTGAGCTGCATGCACATCCCTTTTTAAGAACCGAGTGGCCTTCAGCCTGGTCTACAAGGTGTGACTGAAACATACAGTGAATGTTTAAATTCTACAAGTAACACAGGAAAAGCATGTGGCCGTGAATTCCCTTCAAATCTTCCCTTTCACTTCACCTCACATATGCCATCATCGGGGCCGCTCTCTGGAGCGGTTTTGGAAAGTCCTCTTTCCTCGGTGTCTTTGGTGTCCATTAAAAACCCAGCAAGTCCCTGCACCCTGGAGCTACTAAGACCAGGAAAGGAGATGAAGTAAGTAAATTGCTCAGATCACTCCTTGATACACCATCAGTGCTCAGTGAATGCCTTAATTATTACTCTAAAGTAGTCCTTGTGCCTGCCATGAGTTTTACTTTGTCTGCTAAAAGTTATTCAGTCTGTGACCTTTCTTTTGCTGGTGTCCTGGCCAAAGCCCTGTCGCTCCCTTCTGTGACCCCCAGCCAGTCGGGTGCACCCTCTTTAAACACCCCAGGACGCGCACAGCTCTGTGCTCAGGACCCCAACAACTGCTTTACTTTTGTGCTATAGCCTGGGACAAATTTGGAGACAAAACCAGAATCCAAAGCTTGCCAGCCAGCCTTCCTCTGGTCAGATATGGATGTTTGATTTTCATGTTTAACTTGTTAACAGGAATAAGACGAGGAAAGACAGAGGGTGGGATTCCAGCTTGGTGGAGCTGGCAGACAGCGAGGGCCAAACCCAGCCGAATCTGGGTTCTCCCCAGCGCACCCTCCACATGTGTTCCCGGCTCTGTCTTACCTTCTTCCGCAACAAGCTGTGAGTCATCTTGAACTGAAGCAGAGATGCCAGGAGCAAAGGTGGCAGAAGACAGGAAGTTGCATCTTCAGAGTAGAAATGGCCCCAATCACCATGGTGATGGGAAACATCTCAGAAATTTAAAACTAAGAGCTTCCTGTGTAAGCCCCTTTCCAGTCATTGGGGCAAAATACCCAAACCCATAACTGATAGAAAGAGATTTATTTGGCTTACTTCTTCCAGTGGGTTCAGTCCATGGTTGGCTGCTTCAAGGCAGAAACAGCATGACAGGATGGCCTGGAGGAGGGAGCTGCTCCCCTCATGCAGCTGGAAAGCAGAGAGAGAGAAGACAAGAGCTGGAGACAAGAGCGCAGCCTCCCAGGCCAGCCCCCCAGCGACCCTCTCCAACCAGGCTCAGCTCCTAACAGCAGCTACAGTCATCAACAGGTGAATCCACAGGTGAGTGCAGCACCTCGTGATCTAATCGCCCCTCAGAAGCCCTACCTCTGAACCCAGGAGACTTTTGGGGGACAGTCTAGATCTGAATCATCACACCTCCCATGCTGATTTCTTCCTTGATTACTTTCTTCTACCCACAATGCCCCACATAAGCAATAGCCAGATGTGTGGAGTGGAACAAGATATCCCAGCAGGCCTGGGAAAATTCTTCCCACATTACATAGAGTGACCGCTATCTCCAGTCAGGTCTGCTGTTCCCTCCCAAGAAAATGTGACGGTTTGCACGTTAAATTATACTCTCTCACTGTCCGCACACCTCATAAACTATGAAGGAAGCTGCTGGAAAAGCAGTGTCCACGATGGTTCACGGAGGGGCGAGTTTCCTGCTGCTGCTGCTGCTGCCGTCCCCCTGACACTCAAGGAGAATCCACCTTCTCGCCCTTCCTGCTTCTGCAGGCCGCCTTGGGTCCATGGCGTGGGCTGCCCTAGCTCTCTACAGCCAGCAACAGTGAGTCCAATGTGCCCGACACTGCAGCACTGGGACGGAGCTGTGTGCACCAGGGTATCGAAGGAACAGAAGCGAGAATGTGTGTCATAAGGGAGGCGATAGTTCACATGGCACACGCGGTCAGAGCCAGGACAGTCCCACGCTGACGGCCCACAGGCTGCAGAGCTGGGGAAGCCAGCAGCTGCTTGCTACAAGAAGCTGGAAGCTGAAAGGCAGGCAAGGGTGTGGTCCCAGCCCCCAGCTGGAGCCTGGAAGCCCCCCAGGGAGTCACTGGTGCACAGCTATAATCAAAGGGCAAAGGGTCTGGAGTCTGATACCCAAGGATGACAGCAGCAGTGAAAATGCACCAGCTGAGGAGGCCAAGCTTAGCCTTCTTTGCTTTGGTTCCTTCTGGCCTCAGGCCATCAGTGGGGGTGCTGCCAGGGTTCAGGGTTCAAGGTCCAGGGCAGCTTCCCCTTGTTCACAGGCGCCCATGCCAAGCATCTCTGGAAACACCTCCGCAGCCGCAGCTGCGAGTGTCCTTGGTCACGTCTCCAGGCCTCTCTCAGTCCAGTCTGCAGAGCTGACAGTGGGGCGTGGCCAGCAGGCGCTGGGTCTGCTGCCCTCTCTTCTGCAGGTGGGCAGCCAGGGATCCCTGCGGGCCCCGAAGTAACCCAGATGGATCCCGGGTTAAGATCCTCATTTCCTCCCAGCTGCGCAGTCCCTGCCGTCTGCAGGTTCCGGGATCACAGCTTGAGCTTGGAAGGGCCTGGTCAGCCTGCCCTGCGTGAGTACTGAGGCGGGCATGTGCGCAGGGTCTGGCTCCGGGTGCCGCCCTCCCCCTCCCCTGCTCCTCGTCCGTCCGTAGCTATTGAGGAGCACGGAGATGGGGGCACAGGTCATCTGGAGTACCAAGCCTGTGAGTTTCCAATAGTCTGAAGAGAAGACGCAGCAACCACCACCGTGCAGACCTGAAGGAGGAGCTGACGGCACGGCGGCATGAGGCTGAGACAGGAGGGGATAACACAGCCTGGAGCAGGCCGCATGTGTCCCGCACCTCGACCGCTGCAGGAGGACACTGGGGGCTTGTTTCCCCCAGAAGGACCAGACGAGGTGAAGACCGAAGACCAGCTCCTCCGGTGAGGATCGTCCCGTCCCTGTATGTCCACCTGCATCTCAGCCAGAGGGACACCCTGCCTGCTGCCACATGGAGCCCGGGCTCCTGCTGCCAGCCACGGACGGAGCTCGGTGGGGTGCGGCCTTCTCTAGGGTGACCCCTGCCTCTCTGCCTAAGACTTCAAGAGCCTCAATGTTTCTGTTTCCTGCTGAATAGGTCTCTCCTGCTCTCTCTTGTTCTCTCCTCAGGCTTTCTCTTCTCTTCTCTCTCTCTGTGCTCTCTCTCCTGTCTCTGTCTCTCTGTCTCTCTGTCTCTGTCTGTCTATCTGTGGGTCCTCCCAGGACAGCACAGCCATGTGGCCAGTACTCACCCCTTCCCTCACCTGGTCTATGAAAAGCCTGTAAACCATGTCCGCAGTTCTATCCAGTATCAACTGAACGGATGTGCAGGCTGACTATGGTCCACCATATCGATGATGTATGTGTAAATTAATTGTGTGCACAATTAATTAACACAAACACACAAGTGAGTGTGGAGTGCCCACCACACGTGTCCGTGTCAGTCACAGACACAGCCATGGGTCCATGTGTGTCCTGGCCTTTCTCTGAGACAAGCCCACGGACACTGAGAGTAACAAGGCAGGACACCACAGGGGCTCCTGGTGAGTGACAGCCTTCTGGTCACTGCAGCACCAGCTAGCACATTCGTGTTAAGAGGCCAAATTACAGGACAGAACCGGCAGAAACACTCCCGGGGGAGGAGTGGACACTGGGCATCAGGAGCCTCCGTAGGCAGGCAGCAAGGCGACAGAGGCCGTCTGCTGTCTGCTGGCCCCACCCTGAGGACGTCAGCGTCACCTCACTTGTCCCTAACAAGCTGCAAATGAGGCTGATGATTCCCACTCACAAGGTGGAAACGGAGCACGGAAAGGTCAAACACCTGCCCGAGAGCGTCCTGGTTAGCAGGTGACTGGCTTCCGAGCATACACTGACCGGAAATGCCTTCACCTGACCCGGACAGAGTGGAATTTCCCACAACCTCGCAGCCTGAGTGCAACCTTTGCCCTCCCTGCCAAGAGGACCACAGGGAAGACTGTGAGCTGCTTGCCCTCCTGATTTCCCAGAATTCCTTAGAGACTCCCAGGCAGCATGTTTGACATTATCACCAAATCAGCATCACATCCGTTTACTTCTCAACTCAGTTGTTCTTGGATTTGGAAAAAAAAAATGTTCCTGGAAGGAGTTTGGGAAATGAGAGAGAGAAGAGTCCTCCGCAGAGGACTCCGACTGGGGTGCACAGACCCGGAGGAGCAGAACTGTCTCTCCGCATCCTCTCTTCGGCTCCCGCCCACACCACCAGCAGAGTCACCCTCCCGTGGGAGGCAGCAAGGGACCGCATGGCCGCAGACCAGGCCCAGGCGGGTCCTGCCTTCAGCAGCAGCACTGTGGGGCAGGTCTGCTGTGCGATGTCAGGAAAGCTGTCGCCCTCGCCCACTGCCACCCCTGTGGTGGGGAGCAGAGGCACCCACTTCTCCCCAACAGCTTGCGTGGTCAGGCTGCAAACGCAACACTCTGTCCAGCTGAGAGAGGCGCGGGGAGGCAGGACAGGGCCGTGTCAGATGATGAGAATTCAGCTGGAATCAACTGCTTCAGCCTCTGTCTGTGCGAGAGAGAAAGACATCAGCACACACCACCCCACAGCCACCTCACATCCACCCTACAACCACCCCACAGCCACCAACAGCCACCACGCAGCA
>PVLA01011309.1:0-16900 GCA_004027455.1 Hydrochoerus hydrochaeris
TGTAAGAGTGATAGGGGAGGAAACACCTGGGAGGAAAGGTGATAACTACTGTTAATTTCTATTGTCTTGTCTTGAACTCTTGTATTGTTTTCAGTTTTGTTAGGTTTGGCTTTGTTCTGTCTTGTTTTATTAGATTTTATGCTGTCAGATGGTAGGGGCAGCTATTTTGAATATAATGGGATATATTCTGGTAATCTTGGTTTCCTATTACATTGCTTCGAAGTTTTATAATGCTTTCATTCATTTGTTCAATTGGTTTTATTCTGTTTTTTTTTTGTTTGTTTGTCTATGTGTGATGGTTTGAACAGCTATTTTGAAGAAAATGAGGCATTATTGTAGCCATTGCTGATTTCCTATCATCTTGCTGTGAAGTCGTATCATGCTTTTGTTCTTCTGTTTTGATTGGTTCTATCCTGTTGTGTTTTATTTGATTTTATTATGTGTGATGGTATGGACAATGTTTTGAGGAAAATGAGATATTATAGTAGCCCTTATTCATTTCCTGTTATCTGGTTTTGAAGTCCTATAATGCTTTAATTCTTTTACATGGTTTAATACTATTTTGTTATGTTTGCTATAATTGCGTGTGAAGGTATGGTCAACTATATTGAAGAAAATAAGAAACATGGTAGCCACTGTTGATGTCCTGTTGTCTTGGTGTGAAGTGCTGTTGTTTGCATTGTTCTGTTTTGTTTCATTTTGTTTTGTTCTCTTTAAAATAAAAAAAAGAAAGAAAGAATGCTTTACCCAGTACATAAAGCTGTCCTTCAGAAAGGAAGGGGACATGGTGCCAGATACATGAAAACCAAAGGAATTCATTACTAAGAAATACTTCAAAGTCCAGCTGGAAGCAGAAGGACACTAACTACTCATACTGAAACACAAAATTATAAAAATCACTGATACCTAGAAACACAAGAAAGAGAAAAGGATTCAGACCTTGTGACCATAGAAAACTACCCAACCACAAAGATTAACAGTAAGCAAGGAAGAAACAAAGGATAGATGTACAGCAGGAAAGTAATTAACAAATGACAGGAATAGCTTGTTACTATCCATGGTAACTTTATAAACAGAGGTGCTCATGGGTTGGATGGATCAAAATTGTTAAGACATACAGACTGCCAGAAACTGTCCACAGAGTCAGTGCTCCATGACTGTGATGTTCACGGAAATAGAAAAACACTTAAAATTGTATGGAACCATGAAAGACCCCAAGAGCTGAAGCAGTACTGAGCAAAAGGAGTGAAACTGGCCTCACGGTCCCTGACTTCTACACATTCTACAAGGCACGGTGGGGACAGAACAGAGACCTTGGAGATAAAGCCACACACCTGCAGCCCGAGGGTTCCAATAGAGACGGCCAGACGTACAGCAGAGAAAAGGACGTCTCTTCAGTGAGGAAGCTGGGGCACACAGAGGGATACAGAGGTACAAAAACCAAGCGACAGGGAGTCAGAGACTTAAACATAAGTCCCGCCTATCCTTCCTAGCCTTGGCCTCGGACCCCACAGCCGCCGAGATACTGATGCCTGAGGAGAACCAGGTCACCGTTAGGAACTGTTTTTTAGGGAAGGGGTGATGGTAGCCAAGGAAGACGTCCACGAGCCCAGGAGTCCAGAGCCGGCAGGCAGAAACACGTGTGGAGGCCATGCAGTCTCTCCAGCCCCCAGGCTGCATGAAGGAGCAATTTGCCTTGAGACACCTCTGGTCCCTTACCAGCGAGGGCATCCATCTCCACGAGTACCTCCACCTGGCCCTGAGGTCGTACCTGCCACCAGCATCATGGCAGGCCCAGGACTGCAGAGCCTGCCCGAGGCGTGCAGGGTGAGTGACCAATGAGGCTCACTCAAGGGGAAGCTGGCAGAGACACCTGTGGACCCGGCATGTGTCCCCTGGTGCCAAGGACAAGGCTGAGGCCGGGGTCAGGTCAGCCACTGAGTTCTGGTGTAGAGGCAGGTTTGGTGGTGGACATGGTCAGCCACCTCAGTAAAGTTACTGTGTTTTTTGTTGAATAAATGTGTTGCCAGAAAAAAAATGTAAGACCCCAAACTATAAAACTACAAAAAAGAAAACACAAGAGCAACTCTTCAGGACATTGGTCTGACCCAAGGACTTTTTTGGGTATGACTCCCAAAACTGGCAACAAAAGCAAAAATCACTAAGTGAGATTACATTCAGCCAGAAAGCTGCAGGACAAAGTGAGAAGCGGAGTACAGACAGCCTGCAGGACAGGAGAAAACACGGGAGAGCTCTCTGGCCAGGGCCATTGGGCAGAGGAAACTAAAACAGCCTCACAGCACAGTAACAACTGAAGATGTGCAAATGATCTCAGGATACATTTCTCTAAAGAAGATAAATGGCCAAGTATATGACACAATGCTGAACGTTTCTAATCATGAGGGAATTAGAAGTCAAAACCACAGTGAGATTCATCGAACCCCAATTACAATAGCTGTTACCAAAAAGACAAAGCAAGCACGGACGACAGGGTGTGGAGAAGAGAGCTCTGTGCTGCTGGAGTGTGACTTAGTATAGCCATAATGGGAGACGGTGTGGAGTTCTCAGAAAACCAGAAATAGAGCAGTTTTGCTAAGTATGCATCCAAAAAAAATCAGAATGTAAAAAAATATTTGAAATCCTGTTTATTGCAGTGCCATTCACAGTACCCAAAATAGTGATTCAATCATGAGTTCCATGAGTATAGACAAATGGGTAAAGAAAGTGTATCCACGCACAATGGAATATTATTCAGCCATTAAAAAGAACAAAGTCCTGACATTGTGGCAACATGGGTGGAGCCGGATGATACGGCCCCACTGGCTCCATCCTCGGGTGGTGCATGCATGACTGTCGTGCTCTGCTGGCTTTCCTCTTTGTGTCTACTTTGCTTTATGACTGATTTATCTACTGCCTACAAACCTTGGTCTTATCGTACACTTGCTTTGATCCTTTTGATTTTTTAACGTCATGGGGTTCTCACACCACTGCTGTAATACTGGTAACTCAGAAATCTATGACTCCAGACCCTGCCCTCCCGTAACACTTCAGACCAGTGCGCTCAGCTGTGACCTGGTGTTCTGTGGCCATCCCGTGTCCAGCGCTGGACTCGCCGCTTCCCATCCCAGCCGTCCCTCCTGGTTTTGCAGTTTCAGTTACTAGGGCTCCCATCCATTCGACTGTGCACGCGGGGAGACCAATGCCCCTGTCTTCCTCCTCCCTCCCACACTTTCTCTACATCCCGTCAACCCCCCGGGTCCTCCCGCTTCCGTTCTAAAATGTCGCAGACCTGCCCATCACGTCAGGTGTGTTCACAGTCAGGCCCCGCCCCCTCCTCCGCGGCGTGATCTCAAGGCTGCGCTTCAGCCGTGGGCTCATTGTGCGTGTCACATTGCCGTCACTCTGCCCTGCCCACGGGATGGCCTGGGGTGTCGCTCAGGTCTCGGGGTGGCTCTGCCAAGCCTTCTCTGGGGCCCTTTGGCCGGTGGAGGCGTTGTTTCTCCCATGTCCCCACTGTACATGGGATTGATCTGTAGAGTGACAGCTGATGGTGCAGTGTTCCCAGTGTTTACCTGCTGGTATTTCCTTCGAAAGTGCACTAGTGACAAGCATGCCCATTTGTTCACTAACGAATGACCCGCTAATGAAGATTGTCTGAGAGGAATCTTTTCTAGGCTGCAAGGATGCTACTAAATGCTACAGCTTTATAGTGTGTTCATTTGATAATGCCGAAAGAAGACCGCCGCGTGGAGAAACCATAACACAACTCATGGGAACTCCATTTATGGTTCTGTGTTTCAGCCTTAATCAAGTCTGATCTGAAAAGACACAACATAAATATCGGCATTGCAAGCGCTGAGATTAAAGCTGTAAGTAACAGTTACTTTTATGATTAGACAGTTGAGAAAAGATGCATGGAGTGTGAGGCCATTCTCAGTGGGCTTTTTTTGGTGAGTCAGCTGTCGATGTATTAAAACACCACTTGCCAGGTGCTGTACGTTGATTGTTCTAATTCCTTCCACAGGTGCCAGTTGACAGCCCCACAGATCACAAGCCAAAAGTCATCACCTTATCGGATCAGTCCGAATCCTCAATTTGAGATGGAAGAAAAGCGGTTACCCTGCCATCACTGGACTCCAGCGGATTGCTCTGCGGGAAGAAGTGCGAGCAGGGCTCCTGTAGAAGTGATGGGGCGAGCAGTTACTTGAAAATTATAAGCTCTGAATGAACAGTTATTATTTTGCTTAATTATTTAAGCAATATTTTATCTAAAATAGTTTTGCTCACATCATGTTACACTACCATCATCTAATTGGTGTCCCACTTTCAGCCGTACATCATGTCTGAAAGTAATCTGTGAAATCTGTTGACTTTTTTTTTTTTTTTTTTTTGAGATGCTGTGTGTTCCTGGCTGGCCTTGAAATTATTGCCTCCTCTTGCCTCAGCCTCCCACGTGCTGGCACCACACCCTGCATTTTTCCTTTAGAAGTATTTTCTTACCGGGTGTGGTGGTGCGCACCTATAACTCAGCTACTAGGAAACTGAGGCCAGAGCATTATAAGTTTGAAGCCAGTTTGGGCAGCTTAGGGAGGCCCTGGCCCAGCAGAATAGGCCTGGGGCTGAGGCTCAGCCCTGGAGCCCCAGCTGGTGTGCGGGAGCCCTGCCTTCAGTCCCCTGGGGTTTTCTTTGGAGGAGTTTCTATAGTGACGCAGTGGGGTCTGGTCCTGTGAGACCCAGAAGAGCGTGCGTGGTTTGTATGTGAAACCCCTCTTGGGACCTGGGCAGCTGGCACCGGCACCACATGGTGGGTGACAGCACTGCACTGCGTCCTGCTGCGGGCTCAGGAGCTGGGCCTGTGCGTACCCTGCCTCGCACAGTGCGGGCCAGGCTCCGGATCACTGTGCCACTCGCCCCATTCTTGTACTTTTGCAAAGTGCTTTGTAGGAGGCAGTGGCAGCCACAGAATCCGTGTCCTGTCCCACAGCCAGATGTGGCTGTGGGCCGTGGAACTGTGTCCAAACCACTTAAGGGAGGGCACACGGGCACACTGCCTTCCTGCTATGGATCAACCCTAACACATAGTCTTTCAGTCCAGCTTGAAACAGAGGAGTTTTATATCCAGTGTCATTTTTTACTGCTGCCTTTTATTCAAGACAGAACTTTCTAGCAGAAAATCCAATGTATGTTTTGTTATAATTTCATGCTGTCTTGTGTCAGGCCCTGCAAGCTTGCTGCCTCGAAAGTCTGTGACTTCCGATGACCCTGGTGTCTCCATTTGGTGGGGACCTTTGGAAACGCTGACTGTCCTGATGTAACTGTCACGTGGCAGCCTTTCTGTGACCGTGCTCCCCAGGGGGGCACACCCAAGCATGAGCACCCCAGCAAGCCAGGGGTGGGTCTGATCTGCGCCACTGGGCCGGGCTGCTCTGCCCAAAGCTCAGGCTCAGGAGAGCAGGACCCTGTGCACCCCTCAGTGCCTGCCCCGTGTCCTGTCACGGTGTCAGTGTCACCCCAGGCTTCAGGGACACATCTTTACAGTTGTGATGTTTGCTCCACCATGGTGTTCAATTATCAGAAACCCAGTCAGGTAGCGCACATGTTTACATGAATAATGGTTTTGATTTAAAGGAATATGTGTGCTGATTAATATTATCTGTAATCTGCAATCAAATGGCTACTAACTGTGTAGAATCTGACCCTAAAGAATGTATTCTGCCACCAAAAGGACATAGCTAAGTCAGGAGCTTTAGTTCCATGTTCTGGGTGTATTTCTCTCAATCACTGTAACTCTGGACAAGTTACCCTTTGCAGACAGAATTTTCCTGATTTCAGAGATCTTTTTATTTTTTTGTCTTTTTCGAGACAGGGCCTCACTATGCAGTTCGGCCAGCCTTGAGTTCACTTTGTAGCCTAGACTGGTCTTGAACCTGCAACAGTCCTTCTGCCTCATCCTCCCGCAAGTGCTGGGATTGCAGGAATGTGCCACCACGCCCAGCGCATAGATTTTTTAAAAATGTTAAATACCATTCATAAATCACGGGAACTCAAATATAGGTAGGAAAAAATTCCCTGGACAATGGAGTGAACAACTGTGACTTTTAGTCTATGAATAGCAGGGCTTTCGGATCTCTTTCTAGTCAGTCTGCAGAGCTCCGGTAGAGTATGCTGCATTGCTAAGTTCTCCTGATATTTACACCATGGATTAAATTGGGCAAAAATAGATCTTAAGGTTCCTACCAAATAATTACTTTTATTGTTTAAAATAATCACATGCTTGCTGAGTTTGAGGTTTTGAACAAATTACAGATGAAAGTTGGAGTACTTATTTCTGAAACACATACATACATGTTTTATTTGCCCTTATTTAAAAGGAGGTAAAATATGAGTGACCAAATGTAAAATGAATTGATAGTTTTCTGTACTTTTTGTGTAAGTTATTTGTCTAACAAGAAGGTCATATAATTGTATGTTGTAACTTTCAAAAATAGCATAGGTGATCATTGCCTGTGTATGTTTTGATCAGATGCTTTTAGAAAAGAAAAATGATGCTTTCAGAAGCTATTGCATTTATAAATGTTGCAAATACAGCTTTTGTTTTTCTGACACTGTTAGAGAAGTCTTTTTAAACTGTATGTGAAAATATGTTGGTGTGGATTAGCTGGAAGAATGCTTGAGTTAACATTATTCATGTTCTAATTTTTGTTCTTTTTATAATTTGTCCATATATGCTTGTTCTTCATTATTTCAGACTTAAAATAAATTTATTTTTTTAATGTTAACTTTGTATACCTTTTTTAAAAAAGAGTTCCGGTACTCAGTTACACCCGGGAGTCAAAGGGATTATGATTTCACAGTGGTCCAAGGAGGAAAAGAGGTCATTTATGGAATACAAGGAAACAAAGGCCTCCAGGGTCAGAGATAAAACAGAAGTTTTTCATTTAAAAATAACTTCAGAGAGTGGCGTCGACAAAAGATCAGGGTAGGAACTTTCGTCTCTCATCTTCCTCCAGAAATGGTGGTTTTGGTGACCGCCCACACAGGAAGACCAGTGTGGGAATCGGGGGTCCAAGCTGGAGTTCGGCGCACCGTTCAAGTGGAAGAAAATTGCAGCAGGTGCATGGAAGGGACTAAAGCAGTGGGCAGCTTGGCACAGGGAAAGACCACCGGGGCCAGGATGTGGCTCGCGGGCACAGCCAGGCCACATCCGCTCTGCCAGGGTTCAGTGTTTACCCACGTGGTGTAGATTTGCTCCCTGCGGTAGTTTAGACATTGAGTGCACCCCAAGATCCATCTTTTAAAAGCTTCATCCGAGGATGGAGCTGGTGGAAGGTCCAGTGAACCCTTAGGGTGAGGAGCCTGGTAGGAGGCCCTTAGGTCACCCAGGGGTGGAACTGGGAAGGGACTGAGACCCTCACTCCATGTGCGCTTTCTGCTCCCTGGTTTGTGACACGAGTGACTTGCTCTGCCACAAGCTCGCTCCAGGTCATGCCACCCTTGCCCAAGTCCCAAGGAATGGGCTGCCCAGTCTTGAGGTCTGGAGACCCCAGAACCATGAGTCAAAATAATCTTTTTATGCATTAATTAGTTCAGGTCCTTTGTGAGAGGAACGCGAAGCTAACTTGTACGCCCGTGTAATGCCTGGTACTATTACACGGTTGATCCCGTGCTATTTGCTTGTGTGATCTCTGCCTCTGCTGCACCAGGAGTCTTTTGGGGACCACCCATCATGGTATGCAGGATGCTGCACATGGCTGTGGAGAGTGGCACATCCTAGATGTGGAACTCGACTGTCTTGTGACCTTGGGAGAGTAAGTAAAACCCTTTTAGTCTGTTTGTTCCTTTATTAATCAAGACAGTCCCAGTACTCTGGGGGGCTGAGCAGAAGGATGGCAAGTTTGAGCTCAGCCTGGGCAACTTAGTGACTTTGTGAGACCCTGTCTCAAAACTTAAAAATGGCCAAGTGTGGTTGTGCACACCTATAATCCCAGCACTCAGGAGGCTGAATCGGAAAGATCATTGTGAATTCAAGACCAGCCAGGGTGACATGGTGAGTTCAGGGTTAGTCTGAACTGCATAGCAAGACCCTGTCTCAAACAAAACAAAACAAAACAAAACAGAACAAAACCCAAAATTATAAAAGGGTTGGGAACACAGCTCTGTCTGAAGGTGCTGTGCTCAGTCCCCAGTGTTGTAAATAATAACATCTTGTAGGTTTGTGGCGAGGATTAAATTTAAGCAGAAGTCCACAGCAGGCCTTCAGCACGTCAGATGTGTAAAACTCATTTTCAGAATCAGCCCTAACAGAACTTTGGCGCCAATACCACATAGCGGAGAAACTTGGTGGGCTGGCTGGGAGGATGTGGTGCTGCTTCAGTGTGGAGCTCAGTGCCGTCCCTGTGCACTGCCAGTGAGACCATCACCACGCAGGGGGTGCAGCACCCAGCCCTACAAGGAAACAAAAATGAATTTGAAAGAGATGAGAGCTGAGCAAATGAGGTGAGTAAAGTGCTCGAGCATCAAAAGAATGAAACCGAACTGCACTTTGGGGAGGCAAAAACGGTTTTCATGTGCACTACACATCCCACAACAAGCAAAGGGCCTGAAAGAACAGACGAGAAAGAAGCCTCCAACAAACCTGCCCTGTGTAAGCCACTCTCCACTTCCTCTTGTTCCCTTGTCGTTCACCCACACGCATACTTTATGGACGGATGTGTAAAGCAACTTGTAACACAGAACCGTGATCGTTTCCCACGTGTCTGCACAGCCTTCAGAATGGTCCTTAATCAGTCACATCCATAGCACACTTGGGGCTCCCTGCCTGTGGATATTGAGCTTCTCATACAGTCAGTGTTTGCTGAGCATTTGTGGTTTGGTCAGGGTTTGTGTAAGGAGCTGGAATACCAAGCTAGTTCCTGCTCAAAGACAGCAAAATGAGCTGTTCCAGCCCACAGCACTGGGTCAAGAGTGTGTACCCGTGGGAGACCCAGGGAGGTCTCACCACAGGACAGAGGCATAAAAGCAGGCCCAGCTCTCTGCTTGGCCCAGGCTTGACTTCCGTCTTCTGGACTGGGACACTCAGCTCCATCCTTTCTGCCCCTTGTGCCTCTGCCCTGCCCAGCATTCACCCTCACCTTGCAGCTTCTCAGAACCTTAGCTCTCGTAACAGGGTCACAAAGGACACATAGTGTTTGCCTTTGAAAGTGGCCCAGGCCTAGTGAATAACAGATGGTGTTATGATTTGTGTCTAGATGTCCCCCAAAGCCTCATGTGGTCATAGGGTTTTTCCAGAGGTGGCTGGATCAAGTGTATGACTGATTCCAGGTACAGTGCTGGGATTAAGGGTGGGTGATTGCTGGATCAGTCCACAGATTGTACTGACACTGACCTAAGCCCGGTCAACCAGATGCAATATAAGGGACAGAAAGAGGCTTGGCCTCTCTCTCGTTGCTTTTGCTGTCTCCTGTCACCATGAACAGTTGCCCTTTTGCCATATGCCACCCTGCCTTGCAGCCAGTCAATACAGACTGAAACCTCCACAAACTGTGAGCTGATTAAACCTTTCCTCCTTTCACTTGTGGGTGTCGGGTATTTTATCTCAGCACTGAGAAAAGTCACTAAGACAGACGGCCTCTATTGTCGGTAAGAGCCCGGCTGAGGTCAGTGTCCTCTTCGTGTTTCTGAAATCACTGTGGGTTAGGTCTGAAATCTCTTTGGCTGACAAGCGCTCTTGGTTTTCCTAACTGCCAAAAACTTGGCCAACTAGTCCCATACCAGGCATGGTGCCCCATTTCCACTGCAGAGTGGGGAAAGTGCCCCCTCTCCTGGTCATTTTAGCACTGTTTCTTATTAGTTGAAATTTCAAGGTGACTGCAATGAGGATGTGGGGTGGGGGCTCACTCCTGCTGGCATGTTGGTGCAAGGTAGAGCTCCTTTTTAAGAAAAAAAAAAAAAAGAAAAGAAAGGGTAGAAATAATACATAATTTCAAAAAAGGAAAAAAACCAGAAATCACTAGTTGACAATTACATATTTTCCTCTTAGGAGTAATTCAAGCTACAAAAGTAAAGCATACAAAGTGGACATTCGAACAGTGAGACTGCAAACAGTTCTGTTCAACTATCCAACAAAAACTGAGTAATATGGTCATCAATCCTACACACTTAAACATACATGCAGTTATATCCTTTAGAACACTTTCTTTTCCTCTCTTTTTTACAATAACAATACTCAGTTCTCATAAACTGTTTAGAAGTTCTACGCATGCATGAATCTCTACATGTATAAATACCTATCCTTTCTGCATTAGAGGGAAAAACAAATCAAAGCAAGACAACAAAGCAAATTCCTAGAAAAAGACGAAACGAAAAAGTCATATAGAACCACAATACTAGGTGATCTACAGTAGTTACTATGATGTCTTGTTATTTTCAATAGACTTGTCTATATCATCAAGCATAGTATAATTGAACATAGCAGTACATAGCAATATTAATAAAAACAAAACATTTGAGACATTATATGACTTCAAAAGCACTTAATAATCAAACTGGAATGGATATCCTGTTGAATCTTGTCATCTTCAGAGTAGTTGCCTCTACTCTCAGACTTGATACTTATCAAGCATACCTGATGCCAATAAAATCAGTCAAGACAAAACAACGATCTAACAAACCAGATTCAAACAAGATCAGTCATAGTAAAGCAGTGTAAGTAATACAAGGCTTCAGTTTCAGTTAATAGGAAATTAAGGTTAGTTACCATAGTATATCTTGCTATTTTTGTGATAGCTGTCTGTGCTTTCAAATCTACTACAAGTAAACAGACTGGAACAGAATAAAACAAACTAAATATAGTGCTAAGAATAATGTGGATTTTAAATCCTGATACACTACTAACAATGTCCTCTGTCTTCCTTTTTTAGACTGTTCCTCCCCTTTTACTTTCTCAGGGTACTTTGTACATTTTGGGTCCCAAACTAACTCCTTTAGCTTTTAGATTGGGGGGCAACCACTATCTACCTAAGTGTTTCTGAACCTTTTTACCCCTGAGCTTGATCATGAGCTGTATTCCTTTACTTACTAAAGCCTCAAGGTTTTCCTTCCTTATAGCTGAGTAGTTCTCCACTGCACAAAAGTGTCATGAGTTTCCAACCTATCTGTGCCTGCTGGATGAGTTGTCCCTATTCCTTTCTGGTTCCCTGTCACATAGAGCATTGGTTTGTTATCTTTAACTTTTGGTTCATTAACCCTCTTTCAGGTGGATTATAGTTCTTATTCAGAGCATCTCAATGGATCCTATCTCCTGATCTACTCTGCCTGTGTTTCTTTTTGTTAGTATATCCAGGCCATCTGTGTTAGAGATTATAGCCAACTCTCTCTGCCTCATTTCTGCTATGCTACTTTTCTGCCATGGATTGTTTACTTTTCTCCTTCATTCCACTGTCTGCCCCATTCATTGAGGCCTCTCTGCCATTGTTCCTGGAATCCTGGTGTTTCTCTCTCTCTCTAGAATGTCCTTCAGTATTTTTTGCAGGGTTGGATTGGTGGTCACAAACTCCCCCAGTTCCTCTTTGTCATGGAAACATCTTGCTTCTCCATTAATTTTGAGAGACAGTTTTTCAGGGTACATCAATCTGGGTTGGAGGTTATTTTCTTTCAGGGCTTGGAATACTTCAATCCAAGCTCTTCTTGATTTGATAGTTTGTGTCAAGAAGTCTGATTTTGATGGGTTTTCCTTTATAGGTGGTCTGCTTCTTTTCTCTGACTGCTTTTAATATTCTGTTCTTGTGATAAATTTCTGCGATCTTGATTATTATATGTCTGGGTATAGATCTGTTTTGGTTGTAGCTGGCTGGAGTTCTGTATACCTAATATATCTGAATATCATTTCCTTTTTCTATGCTTGGGAAGTTTTCCTTAATTATTTCTGTAAATAGTCTTTGTACTTCATTTGTATTTACTCCTGCTTCTTTGCTCATGTTTATTATTATTATTATTATTATTTTTTTTTGGTACCAGGGACCGAACTCATGACTGCACACTTGCAAGGCAGGCAGACACTTATGCCACTGAGCTAAATCCCCTGCCCACGTTTTTTATTCTTAAGTTATAGATCCTCTTGTCGTCTTCTAGCCTTTGTATTGTTACTTCCTGGTTCCTTGTTATTTTTAAGAGATCTTTCCTTTTGTGATCACACATTGCAAATCTATCTTCAAATTTTGAAAGTCTATCTTTAGTTTCTGTCAAGAAATTTTGCCAGCTTTCAATGGAGTTTTAAATTTCCTGGTAATCTCTTTGGATCTGTTTCATGTATTCTAGATTTTGTTTATATTTTTCATCAAAGGTTTCTCTCCTTTTTCTGGGTTCCTCCATTCTTCCATCTGTGTTTTCTTGAGAGGTGCTTAGCATTTCTTTTATTAATCTTCTTATATCTTGCTTCACTTGAGTTAGAATTTCAGTTTTAAGTTCATTGATGAGGTCATGAAAGTATTTCTTTATGTTCACTGATGCCATGTCTGATACTTCATGTTTGCTGTCCTGGATCTCTTCTGTATTTACCTCTCCTGGACTTATTTTCCCTGGGTCAGTGGCTGGAGGCTTTCTCTTATTTCTTTCTCTTGTCATGTTTCTAGTTTCTTTCAGACAGGTGTACGGAGGAGGTCTCAGGTCCTTTCCATCTTGCTTACAGTTTTTCTGAAGCTTACTGGCTAGGGGATTGCTGCCCTCTCCAGTTTGCTGTTGATCAATGAGGTGCACACAGAGGTGATGTGGGCTGGCCCCTTCCTCTGAGATAGTCAACCAGTGAGTGCCTTCAGCATGTTAGTCTGTGCCCTGCGGATGTCACAGATTTGGGACAGTTTTGTCCCTGGCTATTGGGTCCCAGCCAGGGGCTTGGCCCAGCCCAAGCAGATCCCACCAGCCCACTTTGGGCCAGGAGCAGCCAACTGATGCCACTGCAGTTGCCAGTTCAGGTCTGTTCTGCCCAACTCCAATATGTCATCCAGCCTGTCACCCGCTCTGCGGGACCTAACTCCTAGCACTCACCACAGGTTAGTGCAGCTCTGCCCACCAGTTCTACTTCCTGTTGTGCATCCTCCTGCAAGGGTCTCAGGCTCACCAAACCCGCATTTTGGCACAAAAATGACTTCAGCTCGATCGTGAGTTGCCTGACTGCAAGATGCACCCAGCACAACATGAGACCAGCTCCGATGGGAGCATGTCTAGCTCTAACCTTCTGTCCATCTTTCTTTCTTTCTTTCTTTCTTTCTTTCTTTCTTTCTTTCTTTCTTTCTTTCTTTCTTTCTTCCTTTTTCTTTTTCCTCACTTTCTTCCTGGGTTGTGAGAATCCCTCTCCTTTTATCTGGTCTTCTCTGTGGTGTTAAATTCTAGCACCTGAATTGTTTTTCTCAGAGAGGCTCTCTACCACGCTACCTATCTATCCACCATCTTCCCAGGAACCCCCAAGTATATCTCCTATAGGTTTGGACTGACACACCTCTGCCCCATCCTGAACACACTTCCCCTCACACTCAGGGGAAAGCACAGCTTGGAAGAAGCATTAGCCAGCAATAACAGGGTGTTCTGTGACTTATCCCAGGGCCTGAGCCACGTGGGAGGGAGACACTGCCTAGGACCCAACCCGTGTGGAATGGAAGAATGAGGTCTCTGTGCTGGAGGCTGCCCCTCCATACCCCAAGGGCACAGCGACCGCTTGGCACTCTGCTTTCCCTGTCCCCAGTCCCTGCTGGCCACAGATTCTGAGTGGAGGCCCACCCGCAAGGTGACAGCTCTGGGGTGCGCAGAGGCCCTGCCGGTGACATTGGCTTGCAGCAGCCATCTGTGCAACAAGCTCTCGGGTCTATGCTACTTTTCTGCCATGGATTGTTACTCCCTCAGACCCCCCCACGTGACAGCGGGGTCTGACGGAGAAGCCAGGCTGTGCCTGGGGTGCTGAGAGCTACCCTCAGCAGGGCCCTTGCTCCTCAGGTCTCCTGTCTCCTGTCACCCTCAGGGGACAAGGATGCTCTTCCCACACTGGCTGCTCTGCCCCACTCTGCATGAGGCCCCCTAGCCTGGCCTGCGGGTGGCCAGGACCCAGAAGTTTTGAAGAACATGATCTCCAGCCCCAGTGGGCTGGGTCGCAGGTGTCGGGTGCCGCCTGAGGATGTGTGTTTGTACGGAGCTCCCATGGGATGTGGGGCCCACCGGGCTGCGGACCACGGAGGCTGATAGGCAGATTTCTGGATTTCTGGCTGAACTCTCAGGGAAGAGGGGACTCTGCCTCTCCTGGTTCCTCTGGGACAGAGGCAGCATCTTGGAGCCTGATTCCCAGTGGGTCATGGGTGCCCAAGAAATGTAAGGCCTTGGCCCTTCTGGAAGTGGACTTTGAGTCTGGCCCTGGGCTGGGCTTGGTTAGAGTCTTCAACACCGCCTGCCAGGCAGACCTGTGCGAGCCTGGTTCTGGGAGGTCCGGTACCTTCCAAGGCGGGCTTCCTCAGTGTGCTGGCTTACAGTTGTCCCCAGAGCGGGTGGTTGGGGTTTTTTCCCTCTCTGGCCACCAGGTGGCAGTGAGAAGCACTGTCCTGTCACCATGCGGGTTTTGGGGCCCCATCAGGAGAGTCGGGTGCTAGGGCTGTGTGCACCGAACACTTCTGCCCAGCTTCTTAAGAGCTGTGTGGCTTGGGCAGGTCACCAGGCTTTCCGAGCTGAGTGTCTGATGCAGACCTTCTGGGATGGGCCAACGAGCTGCAGAAACGAGGGCAGCCACCAGGGCGGAGAGAGCATGAGAGGGAGAGGAGGCAGGAGAAGGTCTGGGAGGCAGAGGTGGGAGGAGACGGGGCTGCGCATCGGCCAGGGAAGTGTGAGCCGAGTGCCGGAGGCGGGAGGCCGGGTCACCAGGCCGCTCCCCCAGGTCCGGCAGAGCCGACCGAGGCCTGGCCAGGGGCCCACCTGGCCTGCTGTCCACACTGTCTCATCCCAGCCTCCCCCTGGACGGCAGGCCCGGCCACCTTGGGAGCAGCCCGGAGGGGGACAGTGCACCGGGCCCCTCCCAGGCCCAGCTGACTTTCCGCGCGCCGAGGACCAAGTCCTCCTGGAGGGTCTCAGGTCCCCCGGGACCGTCACCTGCAGCCAGGGCTTCACTGCCTTGTTTACTCCTCACTGCGCTCTAGAAGGAGTGAAGGGGGCCCTGTTACCACCCCCACGTGACAGCGGGGTCTGAGGAGGGCCGGGCGTGCTCCCGGCTGCGGCTCCGGCTCCCGGCTCTCCTGGCAGAGCAGGGTTCGAACCCAGGCCCCGGCGTCCAACTCCATAAGCTCCCCGCGTCTCAAGGCCCCCCGCGAGGGCTCACCCCCTCCTGGCCTGCAAAGACTGCTCAGCGTACCTGGAGCGTGGCCTTCTTCCGAGGACCCCCAGACTCGCTGTCGCGGCTGATGGAGACCGCAGGCCCCCTACCCTGGACGTCCCAGCTCGGCTGCGCAGTGCCGGGGTGGGGGGACCCCTCCTGGACAGTCGGGGTGGGCAGTGCTGCGGCTGGGCACTGCGAGCTTCAGCAGCTCCTACGCGCAGCCGAGGGTTAGAATTAGATTCGAACCCAACTCCCTCCCTTTCCAGAGAGCAGGACACATGCTCTGGATGCACGGCAGGTGAGTGGCAGGGCTGAGCCCCAAATCCAGGGCACCCTCTTCTCCATTTAGAAGGCATCTCCATCATCTATTCTGGAAATGCATGAAGGGCGCTTGGCTTTGGGGGCAGAAGTTCTTCCTGAGGTTTCTTTTCTTTCTTTCTTTCTTTCTTTCTTTCTTTCTTTCTTTCTTTCTTTCTTTCTTCTTTCTTTCTTCTTTCTTTCTCTTTCTTTCTTTCTTTCTTTCTTTCTTTCTTTCTTTCTTTCTTTCTTTCTTTCTTTCTTTCTTTCTTTTTCTTCTTTCTTTTTCTTATGTTTCTATCTTTTTTTCTTGCTTGCTTCCCGTATTGGGGATTGAACCGAGGACCTTCACATGGAGTTACAACCCCAGTCCTTTATACTTACTTTTTATTTTGAGATGGGGTCTCACTAAGCTGCTAAATTGCTGGAGCTGGACTCCAACCTGCAACAACCCTCCTGCCTCAGTCTCCCAGACAGAACACTAACTGGGATTACAGCAGTGCACCACCACGCCCAGTGACCTCTTCTGTTTCTTGGGGAGACACTGAGGCACTGGCCCCCAGGCCTCCCCCTGCTTTACCTGGCCTTCCTCCTCCCACTCTGCCTCCTCCACAGGCGATTCCTGCCCCACCGAGCTGCCCCCAGCACTGTTTGCCCTCCTTTGTCCCTCGCTGCCCTCCTCTCCAGCTCTGCTGAGGGACGGAGGGCTGACCAAAGAGGACCCTGCTTGGTCTTCTTCCTCACAGCTGGCAGCTAACTAGAGTCACAGCCTTGGAACACAAATAATCACTTTCATTTATTTAAAAAACCACCAGCAGCCAAAAAAAAAAAAAATAGAACCGAAATACCCCACACTGATCAAGTCTTTAGAGAAAGATGATCCCAAGCAGATAAACTATCCCTTAATCAGCAAAGCAATAAATAGCACCCTGCAGGGGAGCCTCCAAGAGTATTTTGGGTGGCGAGAATTTAACTCTTATTAGCTCCAGCTAAAAACAGAGCTGCAGGAATTTTCACTGCAGCCACCACATACGGAGTAGAACTTTGGGGACATTATTATCACAAACACATGTGCACAGCTCACAGCTCGTGCCACCCCGGCCCCTGTGAGCAGAGGCGCTGAGTTGCTCCTGTGAAATCACCATCGCTGCTCCCCCTCTTTCTTCACCAACGCTTCCTCCTCCCTCCAGCTGTGACCCTGAATCTGCAGTCTCTGCTGCCTGCGAGGACTTTGCTGGCCCTTTCCATTTTAAGTGTGTG
>PVLA01011309.1:17000-54492 GCA_004027455.1 Hydrochoerus hydrochaeris
GGCCCAGAACACAGCCTCTGAAGCGCGTGTGCAGAGCACGGGCCCAGAACACAGCCTCTGAAGCGCAGCGAGGGCTGCTGTGGACAGAGCTCACTCACTGCTTACCAGCCGCTGCTTCCTGGACCATCCGGGTGCGCTGGGCCAGTCTTCAAAAGAGGAACCAGGCTTAGTTACCTGAGCTGGCAGAGGCTGTTCTTTGCATTTGTTGTACCTGAGAATCATGCTAGATTATCCAGGGGTTCATCTCCCTGAAAACTGGGGACTTGGAGTTGCACACAGGGTCTCTGCCCAAGGCAGAGAGAGAGTCACGGCTGGGGAGAAGCGGGTGGGAGGAGTATCCAGGCAGGAACGGAGCAGACGCTGAACCCGAACGGGTATGTTTTCCATCACGCGGCTTCATGATGGAAGCTGCTTCAGTGCTGGACAAATTGGATAATCTGCCCCCAAACCTCGTCTTCCAAGTCTGTCTTGAGACCTTATAGGTTTGAGAACCCTGTGCCTTGACTAACAGATGCCTGAAGCTGACAGTGGCCTCCTCCTTTCTGCGGCCTCTCCACTCCGCCCACTGCCCCTATTTCACTTATCCATCTGACCCTGTTGACCTTTGAGTTTCTGACCCATGACCTGATTCTAGCCACTTTCTTTCTGTGAGGAAAGCAGGACCCTGACAGATGAGGGGACTGAAGACAGAAGTAAATGGGTGACTTGAGAAAGCCCCTGGGAAACAGCTTTTGGGTGACTTGAGAAAGCCCCTGGGAAACAGCTTTTGGGAAAAGTGCCCCTGTGCTGTAATTTCCTCATCTGCAAGATGTGACCAAGATATACGATGGAATTTATTACAATAAAAGACGCTGCCACGGATTCCCCCCAAATTCTCCCCCTCGCTTCCCACTTATCCCTTCATTCCTGACACTGTAGAAGCCACTTGTCCTCTTTTATCACTGTCTTTATGAGGTATGATCAAAAATACAGTGAGGGCTTCCCCCAAGCATCACCCACAGAAAGGCAGGCTGGTAAAAACGTCCCCATGTGTCTCACCCCCTTGATTCACGAGGTCTGGCACTGCGAGGCTTCTGGCTCATCCTCCCAGTCAAAATGACCACGAAAGAGAAGTGTGTTGGATTGATTCAAAGATGTTGACATAGCCACAACAGCACAAAAAGACACACACAAAGGGGACTTCCAGAGCGGCTTCAGAAAGTAGCCAGAATAATGGGATGAGTGTCTTGAAAGTCGGGGGAGCAGACTTCGAGGGAAATTAATGGTGAGGTGATTTTTACTTTAGTAAATTCAACATTGATGGTAATTCCCATCACATCTCTTAGAAGATGAGACGCTCCATAGTGCTTGTGTTTGTCTACTGGGGCCACCACAGTAAAGCCCATGGGCTGGTGGCTCCCACAACAGAAAATGAACCTCTCTGCCCCAGTCTGTAGGCCCAAGTCCATGGTCACAGCACCAGCAAATTTGGCTTGGGGAGAAGCCTGTTTTCCCAGCTTGCAGGAAGAGAGTCACCTTGCCATGTCCTCCCATGGCCTTTTCTTGGTGTATGCACATGAGGGAGGGACAGCAGGAGAAGGGAGGGAGGATAGGAGGGAGATCAGACCAGGGCCCCACCCTCCAACCTCACTGGATTTTAATTACTTCCTTGGTGTCTGCATCTCCAAACACAGCCATACTGTAAGTTAGGGCTTCAGAGTACAAATCCGTGGATATCATGAACCATCCGTCTGCACAGCACCGGGTCCCACATTGCCGCGTGAGGACAGAACAAGGAAATGCATGGAAAGGACTAGGCACAGCACCTAGGGTGTATTCCGAGCTCAGGAAATGTCAGGAATGATATGCTACATCAGTGTGGCTTCCTCTTTGAAGCCATCTTCCGCCAGAAGATATGTCTGTCATGGCACCCTCCGCACTTCCCAGCCTGCTTTGCTGAGGCCTGGGGAAGGACTAGGTGAAGAAGGGAAGGTGTAACAGTTGGCACATTCCTAACACTCACCCTGTTCTCACGCTGAGTACTCAGTATCAGGACAGAAGTTGAGCCACAGTCTCCCTCAACATGTCCAGGCACAAGTGTCAGGCTCTGAAAGTGTACATTAGTTACTCATTGCTGGGACAAAATACCCATGCTCATAAGTTAAAGGAGGAAAGGTTTATTTAGCTCACAGTCTGTAGAAGTTTCAATCCATAGTCAGCTGGTTGGAAGGCAGGGCAGCACAACAGAGTGTCACTGCAGAGGAGAAACAGTCCATGGCAGGGCAGACAGGAGGCAGCAAGCAGCAGCAATGAGCCTCCTTTCCTTTTTAGTACATTCAGTTCACAAGCCTATTTGTTGGTGCCACCTCCACCCTGGGTGAGACTTCCGTTTTCAGTAAATCCGTTTAGCTGCACCCAGCACTATAGTAACCCAATAAGTAGACTAATCTAGTCATCCGGTACCCATAATCCATATTCACACACCCATGATCCAGCCACCTCTGAAAAGCCCTCCTATGAGCACATGAGGCTTTGGCAGGAATCTAGATAGAAGTCAGGACAATGTGTACCACGTCCAGGGTCCATCCCTTCTTAAATCTTACCTGTTTTTCCTTTTAGTCTCCATGTGAAAAATTGCCTTAGAAGGGGCTTGTACCTGTGTCCTGAAGACTGTCAGTGTCCTAGATAGTCTCTGTTTTCCCCTTAACTCTATGACATGCTCTGCTCTGCAACTAGAAGGTTGCTCCAGTTGAACTGGGCACCCAGGGCTTCCTCTCTGCTGGGCACCCTCAGCCTAGGGTAGAACAATGACCGGCTTTGTCACCCTTGATGGCTCTCTTAATCCTGCCTGTTTCTCTGTTACTATCCCTTTGAAAAAACATTTCACTCACCACGCACTAAACTAAAGGTGGGATGGATCAGAGATCTAAATATTAAAACAGAAAAATTAAATCTGCTGAAAGACAGAGTAGATAAAACTTTTGAAGTCATTGGTGTGGGCAAAGGGTTTATGAATAAAACCTTGATTGCACAGGAACTATCACAAAGAATCAACAACTGGGATCTCATCTTACTAAAAAACTTTTGCATAGCAAGAGAAACAAAAAATGGAGAAGAGACAACCCACAATGTGGGAAAAAATGTTTCCCAGCTGTTCCTCAGACAAAGGATTACTTTTGAGAACATATAAAGAACTCAAAAAAAAAAAAAATCAGACCTCCTATAAAGGCCCAATCCAAAAACGGGCATCTGAGATGAACGCACACTTCTCACACGAAGAAATACAAATAGTAAATAAATGCATGAAAAAAAATATTCAACATCACTGGTCATTCCAGAGATGCAAATTAAACCAACACTGAGATTCCACCTCATCCCGGAAAGAATGGCTATTGTCAAGAAATCAACCAATAACAAATTCTGGAGAGGTTGTGGGGGAATAAAAAGGAACTCTTCTCTGCTGTTGGTGGGAGTGTAGACTGGTCCAACCACTCTGAAAATCTGGACATGTTTTGTGGTACACCTCAAAAAACTAGGATTGGAGGTCCCACAACTATTCCCCTCTGGATATCTTCCCAGAAGAATGAAAAACATCCTACTACAGCAAATATGTGCACCAATCTTCATAGCTCACACTTTGTAATAGCCAGATCTTGGAAACCACCCAAATGCCCATCAACCAAAGAATCGATAAAAAAGATGTGGTACTTTAATACAATGGTGTATCACTCAGCCATAAAGCAGGATAAACTCAAGACATTTATAGTTAAATGGATGCAACTAGAGACCATATTCATAAGCTCACAAGTGAAATAAATCAGACACCCACGTGTAAATATCATAATGTCTCCCTGCTGGGAAAAACTGACGGCAATCATATCTATGATACATACACATACATATACATACAAATACATATATGATATAAATGATAGTTAAGATAGTTATACCATTAATTGCTGTTAGTTCATTGAAAAGAATGGTTTGTGCCAATACTGTTTGGACAATTGAATGTAGATATCTTGTACTCTGAGTAACTATTTTAAAGATAACAATATGCAACATATTAACCATTGTTACCCCCAGTGATCATGTTTTGAAATGTTATTTTTTCCTCTTTAAAAATAAAAATATGCATTTCCTAAATCTTTTCCTGACATCATTTCCTGCTGGGTCAAGCCTGACACTGGAGGGACCTGATTCGTGCCTAGTTTCTGGGGGACAATGGAGAAATCTGCACCCAGAGAACTCTGTTCAGTAGCCAGGGATGGTGGGCACTCACCCATCCAGCTCCAACCCGTGAATACCCAGAGGACGCGTGCCCCGGCATTCACCAAGACGTCGGGGCGCTGAGCGGGTGTGAGCGTCCCTGATAGCAAGTGGATTCCTGGACTGTCAGAAAGTCCCAGTGCAGTCGGGGACCGTCCCAGTCACGTGCCCCCAGAGCTACCACTGGGCAGGCCTGTGAGCAGGTCCCTGAGTTCCTGTGAGACATCGATTCTATGTTTAATTCACTTCATGGAATGTGCTGGGAAGCCAGAAGGGAGCTGCTCACGAAACCCTGCCTGTTTCCAGGTATCTGACCGCTTCAGAGAAGCCCAGCAAAGGTCAAACACAAGGGCAGTAAGTCTGCAACTTATAACTTTTCAACGTCCAAAAGTCGCAAAACTGATATGTGTTCGGTGGAACCCATACACTGAACTTTGCATTTCAATCTAGATACATGGTGCTGTGCTCTTGTGTGAATACAGCTGCTCATGAGCATCAATAACCAAAATGCTGCTGTAGAGTAAGCAACTGATAATCTGCAGTAGAGTATAGTATTTGTTGTAGTCAGGGTTATACAGAGAACAATTAGAATAAGGACATGGAGTTTACAATATTATTTTTATGATGTCACCCAAGCTTAACACAACAAAATGCAAGAAATCTATCCACATCACTGAAGACATAGAATATTTAGCCAAGGGCCTGAATCCCACAGCAATGTCCCACATGAGTCCAGATAAAGACCCAGAGCTCATGACAATGCCTCCCACGAGTCCAACTGGAAGCCTAGAGCCCACAAGAAGGACTCACGCCAGTCTCTTTTACGGATCTGTGCTGGGAAGGCCCAAAGGTCAGCGGTGGAAGCCAGAAAGTCTATGCCAAAAGGGCGAAGGAGCTGTGCTGGTAGGTTGAGGGTTCTATGCTGGAGCCGAGAAGTCACACTCACAACGACTCCAGGGCTGTCCTGAAAAGCACCACAGCCATCCTCAGCGACACGGAGGCCCTGAGCTCCTCTAACGACAAACACAGTGGAGTACATGCCAGGAAGCCACCGTGACGAGTTCATCCTGGAGACCAAGCAGCACACGTCTTCCCCTCCGGAGCCAGGAAGCAATGCTCGATGTGAGGACTAGAGCTCCTCCAGGAGAACCAATGGCTCAAACAGCAACTCTTAGGAGAACCCACAACACCTCAGTATCTTAATGCAACTAACGTGAATAGCTTCTCCTTCTCCACGTCTCCATTTATGCTGGCGACTTTCCTCAGGTGAAACATCTACACTCAGCACCATGCTGAATGTAATCCAGCTGGTGTTAAGTTGACCACCAGTTTTCAGTCCATTACAGTATTCAACACGTGTGCTGGCATAGTGGTCTACACCTGTAATACCAGCACTCAGAAGGCTGAGGGAGGAGGTTTATCACGAGTTGGAGGCCAGCCTGGTATACATGGTACATTCAAAGCCAGCCTGAACTACATAGTGAGACACTGTCCGATCCTTTGCCCTGGTCTCCATCATGAGTTTCTAACCCTCCTCCAGTCTGCTGCATCCCCTTTGTTATGGGTTAACAACTGGTGGTCAATTTAACACCAGCTGAATTAAGTCAGAATGGTGCTGAGTGCAGATGGCCCACCTGAGGAAAGTTGCCAGCATAAATAGAGACGAGGAGACTCAGAACAGGGTGTCGTGGCTGTTTTGAGCCATTGGGCCTCCTGGAGGAGCTCGTCATGACTAGCTTTCCCAATTTAAGTTCGGCCATTACCATCAGAGGAGCTCGGGACCTTGTTGGTGAGAGTGGCCGTGGTTCACTATAGGGGAGCTCTGGTCCTTACATCGAGCATCGCTGTTTAATCTCCAGGAGGAACTTGTCGTGCTGGCTTTCTGGCATGCACTCCACTGTTCTCATTGTCAGAGGAGCTCGGGACCTCTGTGTCGCTGAGGATGGCTGTGGTGCTTTCCTGGTCTTTATTATGAGAGTGACTTCTCAGTTCCAGTGTAGAACCCTCAACCTACTGGCACAGCTCCTTCGCCCACTGGCACAGACTTTCTAGCTTCCACCACTGACCTTTGGGCCTTCCCAGTGCACATACATAAAACAGACTGGTGTGAGTCCTCATGGGCTCTAGACCCCCAGTTGGACTGGTGGGAGGCTTTGTTATGGACTCTAGGTCTTCATCTGGACTCTTGCAGGACATTGCTGTGGGATCCAGGTCCTCGGCTGAAAATTCTGGGTTTTTAGTGTTGTGGACAAATTTCCTGCACTTTCTTGTGTTTAACTCTGGGTGACCATCATAAAATAATATTATAAATTCTGTGTCCTGATTGTAATTATTCTCCTCACAACCCCTGGCTACAACACCCTCTCAAGGACGAGGTGAGAGAAAAGGGTGAATCTGAATCACCAGGCATTTCTCTGGGAGGGGGGGAGTTTGAAGCAACAGGACAGTAAAATTTTCTGACCACAAGGAACCTGTAAAATGTCTGTGCTTATTGTTTACATGCTTCTTTTTGCTATTAAAAAGAAAGAAATGAGAAAGTTTTGGATCAAGGTTTAATTTCTAGTTCCAATACTCACTGGGTAGATGGCCTTACACAAGTTACCCAACCTTTCCAAACTTCCTTTGTGAAATAGAAATACCTGTCCTATAGGGTTATTACAATGGACATTTGTTGCATTTTCTGGTTATTCATTAAAACTTTTCATTTGGAAACATTTACAAGGTTACAGAAAAGTGAATTGTAGGAACAGTGCAAAGAACACCACAAACCCTTTACTCAATTGCACATACTATGGCCCTTTTCCTCTGTGTTATGGTTTGTGTCTGGATGTCCCCCCAAAGCCTCATGCACTTATAGATGGGGTTTTTCGGAGGTAGCTGAATCTTGAGTTTGCAATTGATTTCTGGCCCAATGCTAAGATTAAGGATTCTGGGATTAAAGGTGAGTGATTCCTGGATCAGTCTACTAATTGAGTTGGCACTGCCCCAATCCCAGCAATCTAGATAAGATAAAAGAAAAAGAGGCTTGTCTCCCCCTTCTGCTCTTGTTACTTTTGCTATCTTCCACCACCAAGAACAGTTGCCCCTCTGCCATGTGCCACCCTGCCTTGGAGCCAGCCAATTACATACTGAAACCTCTACAAACTGTGAGCTAAATAAACCTTTCCCCTTTGAATTCTGAGTGTTGAGTATTTGTCTCAGCAATGAGGGACATGTAACTAAGACCCTCTATATATTTCAGTGTGTATTTCCCAGAGTTGAGGATATTCCCTTATATCACTACAGTTATCTTTTATTACAATTACAGTTTAGCAACTATGAAGGTTTTAGAAGTAGAATCTTATTTTGGATTGGTCTGTTGTTTCTTTGTAACTATGTTCATATTATAATTCTTGGCCAGAATGTTGCACAGATGATGTCATGTCCTTCTCGGGACATGAATTGAGAACACCCACAATCCCCATGCTCACCTCTGATGGTGCTTATTTTGATCACCTAGTCAAAGCATTGTCATTCTGCCACCAGTTACTATATTTCCCCTTGCAACTACTAATAAATCTAAAAGGAGACACTTTCAGGCCACACACATCCTTTTCATCAAAACTACCCTCTAGAATTATCATCCACATTTAGCTCTTAACTGAACTCATCTTCACTGTGATGCTTGTCAAACAATGATTTTCTCAGCCTAGTACCCTCTCCTCATTGCCGTGGCACTGTAACAGGAACCTCCCCTCCTTCTTCACTTATTTACAGTCAACATGGATTTATGGATTCCATTTCTCCAATGATTTTGTAATTCATTACTAAAGTTCATTATTTGTTACAGAAATTGCCCTAGATTTGACCAATGGGGGCCCCTCATGCTAATTCCTTATTCTTGTGCTTGTGTGCAGTGCTTTCATCATTTTTTTTAAAAAAGTTACTTTCTGGCATAGTAAGATTGTAAAACCCATAGTTTTATGGGTCAATTTGACTGAGCTAAGGAATGCCCAGACAGCTGGTAAAATATTTCTGGGTACTTCTGTGAGGGTACTGCCAGAAGAGATTAGCATTTGATTTGGGGGCTGGAAAGACAAATCATCACCCCTTTCCAAGCAGAGGCTGGGTACTTTCACTGTGTGAGACTGCGGTACCGCTATTGGTGCCTGAATGGATGATCCTCCTACTTGACTGGACTACATGGGTCTGAAGCTCTTAGCTGACCTGCTCTTATCAAGTTATAATTGCTTTCATTGCCAAATTATTGTTTTACCAGGTATTTTGGTCACTTTCCTTGCTCTAGGACAAAATACTCATTACCTACAACTTAGAGGAGGGAAGATTTATTTTGGCCCCAGGATTTTGGAGGATTCAGTTTATAGTTGGTTGGCTTCAGGCAGAAAGGGTATGGTAGAAGGCAGGGAGGAAGACAGCCGCTCATCCCATGGCTGCCAGGAAGCACAGAGAGCAAGAAGGAGCAGAGAAGGGACAGATACCCTTCCATGCTGCACTCCAGGTGACCTGCTGCTTTTGAGTGGATTTCATCTCCTATCAACCTTAGCATCCCTTAGCATCCATGGATTAATCTCCTGGTGTGTATAATGCCCCCAGGATCCAGTCACCTTCCAAAAACCTCATGTCTGAACACATTATCCTTTTATGAAACATTCTGTATTTAAACCATAACATGCCACTTCTGGCCCCCGAAAGATTCATATTCAGCTCATTATGCAAAATGCATTTAGACTTTCTCTAATTTTGCCAAGATCTTAACAGTTCCAGCTTTGCTGAAAAGTCCATGTGCAAAATCTTCTCTGAGACTCAAGGCAAACTCTTGGCTGCGAGTCCATGTAAAAACCAAACAGAAAGCTAAACATTGCCAACATACAGTGGCACAGGGTAAACATGCCATTCCATGGGGAGAGGGGAATGTGACCAAAACAAGACTGAATCCCAGTAGGGCAAACATTAAATCTGGCAGCACCTGAGACAAGCTGTGGTGAGACGTGAGTTTCAAAGTACTTGGGCAGCCACACCCCTACAGCATTGCTGGTCGTAGCACTTGTGGCTACTCTCTTGAGGTGGCCTTGCTCACTACCTGGGACTTTTCTTAACAGATGTTCTATGTTCCTGGCATCTCCATTTTCTTGGGGTCCCCAATGCACTTTAGGCTTTTCCTGTCACAGATTCAGATGCTGCTCTTTTGGGGACCCATCGCCTGGTCTCCTACGCCTTTCTCTGAAATCACAGTGGAAGTCTTGCTGGGTCTACCAGTGTTACCTTCTACACGCCTGAAAATGAGCACCATGTGGATGACACCAAGCTCTGCTATCAACCTGAGCAGTAACCAAGCCCTCTAGGACGATGGCTGCAGTGGCCTCTGTGTACCTGGATGGCTGAACTCTGGGAATTTCTTTCCTAGCTGTTCCTAAATGTGCTGGGCTCCCTGGTGCTTTCTTGTCAAAGCAAAAACTCTCACGTTTGCATCTTTGAGCCTGCAGAGTGGGATCTTGCTGATTCTTGAAATTCCCTGAAGCCATCATTCCTATTGGTCTAATGCCAAAGACTAGACTTACCTCATTTTAACGCTAACCTTTTTAGCAAGCATGGGCTCCAGAGCCCCAGATTTGCAGGCAGTTTTTCTCTGTTGAAGCCGCACATTTCCCACTTCTTTTGCTCCTAATATCTGTTTCACTGTAGATCTGGCTAAAAGCAGATGGTAGTATCCTGCCGTATCTTGGACACTGTGCTGCCTTGACATTTCTGCGGCCAGATTAGTCTTTCACTTTTAACTCAGCCTCCCTCAAAATTTCAGAACATGAGGAAAATGTAGGCAAACTTTCTGCCAGAGCATAACACCCACTGTCTGGAATTCAGCTGCTAGTGGAGTCCTTGTTTCCAACTGAAATCATCTGAGCCTGGCCTTACTATCTACACTTCTATCAGTATTCTGGTTTTCTGAGTTTTGACCAGAATCTCTCATCAAGCTCAATATACAGCCTTTTAGCCTTTTCTAGCTAACATCTCCAAAACTTTCCAAATTCACCCCACAAACCACTTCCAAAGGCCTCTAAACTGCATGGCCAGGTACAGTCACAGCAGTGATCCTACTACTCTGGTCTCAAACATCTGTCTTAGCCACTTTCTGACCAATGGGACAAAATACTCAAAACCTACAAATTTCAGGGAGAGGTTTATTTTGACTCACCAGTTTTAGAGGATTCCGTCCATAAGGTGAGGACAACTGCTCATTCCATGGCAATCAGGAAGAAGAGAAAGAAGGCAAAGACTGGGAAAGGAAATACAACCTCCCAGGTTATGCCCCAGTGACACACTGCTTCTGACCAGGTGCCATCTTCCAATATAAATCTAAGTAATAATAGTGATACCAGGAATTGAAGAACTAGATTCCCCAGTGAATCCTCGGGTTCCCCACAATCCAGAAGGAATAATCCAGGCTCCTCACAGAATTCATAATTATACTTTAACTCTTTGCTTTGACCCTTGGTCTAAAATGTCCAAAGCAACCAGGTTGTAGCGAGTTTCCAGGTCAATGAATCTGATTGGAAGAGGCATCTCCCTGGAAACCAGATCCTTTAATATGACAGAGTCCAAAGTCCTGGGAACAAAAAAACAACACAAATTCATTAAGTGGATCACAGAGCGTTAGAGTGAAGGGAGTCACTTCTACTTTCACCTCTTGAATTCAGATCCATTTTTTCTAGCTATTAAATTGATTAGTCATTTGTTCAAAGCATATTATAAGCTGTAGATGTTGTCACTTAGCTTTGCCTTATGTGAATTTCAGTGAGATTTTCCATTGCATTAACAGGTCAGCTTCCTTTTTGAGGCCTGTGTGACATGCTAAGACAGCAGACCATGGTCACGAACCCAACACTACCTCCTTACTATAAAGTAGGTCTTCCGTTCTGAGGACACATGGGATAACATATCAATGGAGAAGATACTTTGAAAGCTCTCAGATGATTGATATTTCAAGGGCAGGGAAGCAAACCAATGTATCGCATTTATATTAATGTTTGTGTGTATGTATTACCCTTTATCTTTGTATCTCAGTTTGATGGAGTGACCAGAAGTATCAGTTTGACTAAGACAACCCTGGTGTTTACCCTCTGTTCCTTGTGATCATTCTTAGCACCCTTTTTTTGCTCTCAGAAGTACTCAGTTTGAACAATAAATTCTATGGTTACCCTTCCCCTAGGAACAGCATGACATATTAACCAGCACTGTGAGTCCCAGCAGAGGAAGTCATGCTCCACCTGGCTGTCCATTATGGTAAGAATGTCCACCTCATCCTTTATAGTTATGTGCTTCTACCTGGCCCTGCAATTCTGGGGCTTTCATTATCTCCACTAGCAACAGGAGCCCATTTATTCAGCAGTCTCTCCCACTCCCCACCAGCTCTGGGCCACGAGGATGGTCATTGCCAAGTCCTCAAAAACCTCCTCACAAATGCATTCTGTCTTGCCTTAGTGAAAGGAGTGTCCTGGGAAGGTTCCAGGTACGCGTTAGGAATGGGTTCTGGAGTCCAACCGAATAAAACCTTTTAACATATCCTCCTGAGGCTTCTGGAGTTTTTCAATCCTATCCAAAAAAATCTGGCTTGTCCATCTTGCTTGTGGCCATCGTTAAGAACAGGATGCACACTAGCTTCCCAGCCAGCTTTTAGAATGAGTTCCAGTCAGTCTTGCCAACACATTAAACCCTAAATTCTGCAAGAGGACCCCCCAGTCAGTGAGTCCTCCCAGGTGAGCTTTCTGCCACACTGCACTCCTGACTCACTGCACTACGTCCTCGGGACCCTCCCACACTGTCCACAGCTCCTGCCCGTGCTCTCTGGACAAGTCCCCCAGACTTTGGCACACGTGTCTGTGTTCTCCGTAGCAGCCCTTTTGCTCTCCTATGCAGGCTCTGCCCCAGCCTGATTCTGGGTACTGATGGAGGGGTTAAGTGGGCTGGGCAGGGCAGGTCTTAAGGAGACCAAGTCATGAATAAAGGGGTCTGGAGGGCCAGGGATTTAGCTTAGTGGCATAAATGCCAGCCTGGCAAGTGCAAGGTCATGAGTTCGATCCCTGGTACCAAAAAAAAAAAAAAAATCATAAAGGCATCTGGAGAGAGCAGGAGAGTTTAGGGATTTTGAAGGCAAGATGTCCATCCACAGATATATTCTAATCCTTGTTCCCGGAGGACCCTTTGCTTTCTCTATCAGGACTCTATGACATGGCAGCTGGCTAGGGTCATACGTGTAGTCTCTTTTTCTGCACTACCCTACTGTGATCAGACCCAGGGTTTGATTTTAAGTTTCCGCTATGATTTCAGGAAAGAACGCTTTCTTTTAAAGTTGCTCTACAGCCTCGCAGGGAATTTCAGGAGTTCATAATTAACTGCCCTGAGCCTGTCATTGTGTGTTTCCCGGGTCTCTCACACCTTATCATTTTTTTTATTATGGTAAAAAAATTTAGAACTATTCAGCTGGATTCACTTTAGATGATCCTAAATTTGTTCACAATGTTCACAGCATGACAATCAGGAAGCGGTGGACCAGAGGCTTCTTCTCTCCCTCAGGCCTGATCAGGGTAAGGACCTTGGCCACATCCACGTCATAGCACTTATTCAGGCTGCTTGTCCCGGTGCTTGTTGGCCTCGATGCCTGCAGTGAACACAAGTGTGTTCTGTCTTCATCATGGCTGACTCCATGGTCTGGGGACCTTGATGATGCCATCGTGGCTACCTGTGTCTCTCCTGAGGGTGCCAGGATATGTAGGCCACACAGAGCTTCAGTGTCCTGGGATGGCAGGAGGCGAGTGATGTGTGGCTGTAGATATTGTTCAGCACTACCTCGGTGGCCTTCAGACCCTTTTATTTGGCTCAGGATCTGGAAGGACAGAGCTTCCTTCTTCACTTTCAGCATTGTTTAGGTGAGAAGGTTCCCTAATACTATATAATGATTGTTTCCAACATGAGTAAATACAACACCTAATGAATGTCCTAATGTCTTGCTCTCTACCTAATTAAACCTTAGTGAAAGCAGGGGTACTGTTGTGTAGAAGGGTTATTAGCATCCCACTTATTACTAGAAAAAGGGTTTCTATGGATCATATGTAGGCAAGAATTATGACCTCAAAATCCATCTTGAAGATTTGCTTTCCAGAGTTACTTGTGGAACCTGCTTCTTAGCTGTTTCTCTAAAAACAGAACCTTACGAAGAGGTTAAATGCTGGTCGGGGAGACAGGAAGAGTAAGTAACAGTGGAAATGAGGGGGAATAGAATGAGAAGCAATGTAAGGTGACGTGTTAGGCAGTCAGCTGCTTATGCCCACTGCAGAGAGGCAGCATGCTGCTCAATAAGGATATCTGCCTGGCCATGTGGCCCATCTCCAGACCACCATATTGGAAAACTCTCAACTGGAACAGACCACTGGAGAGAAGAAGAAATGGTTCTCTTCCCAACTCACTGCCATTTCCTGCTTCTCATCTGTCAAAATACTATAGAGAATGATTCCCCTAGGTTGCATCATCAAGTCTCTTGGATGGCTGTTGGGTAGTGAGCAGTCCCTTGTCCAGAAGAGGCACTTCTGGGTCCCAGGTCACTGGTTGATTACACAGATGAGGTTGGCCATGGAGAAGGCTCTTGACTCCAGGAGAAAGACCAGGTATAATAAAGGTGAGTTGGGATGCGAGATGTGTCCAATGCATCTATTAAAAAGTTAGTTACTAATTCAGGCATATCTTCATTTATATGAAATATTTCAAACACAAAAATTGAACAAATGACTTTGGTGGTCCCATCTTTCAGCTCAAAAATTGTGAATATTTTGCTAATTTTTCTTATACCAATGTTGTGGGAGACCTAAACTTGGCCTCCATTCTAAGACAATCAGCCATCCTCACATTTCCAAGTTAAACACTAGGGTTAAACTTCTGTTTGGAGATAAATTCCTATCTTTCAGCCTTCCTTGACCTTCCCCTGACACCGCCTACTACAGGACTTCCCTCCGTTGCTTGGTAACCTGCTGACATCAAAGGCTCCAGTTCCACGCTTCCCTAACAAAGGATTCTCGGACTCCCTAACTATATATATATTGGCGCGCCTCCCCTTAATAAACAAGACTTGATCAGAAAATTTGACTTGTCTCCATTTCGCGTGTTTCTTGTTCCTTTTCTCATCCCCACTCCCCCTCTAGAGCCTTCGTTGATTTACCCGCGGGTCAGGACAAACATTGTAAAGCAAGACCTTACCATTGAATCATTTCATCCAAACTTTGTTAGTTGTCTACAAACTAACTGTGCTACATTCTAGATTTTACTGGTTGCTCCCTACTGGTATCAACTTATTTTAAAAACTTTGTTATTTTCAAGAATTTCTCTGTCACCTCACACATTTCATAGTCATGCTCAATTTTTTGAAACAAGCATACTTCCAGGGTGCAGTCGCCTGTCCAGAGTGACATGACACCATAAAAAAACATAGCAGTGACTTTAAGACCGGTGAACTTTCATGGCATTAATTTTTCTGTATGGTGGGAAGCAGGAGTCTAGGCTCAACTTTGTTAACTGGCTAATTTACTGGTCCATCTGAATGTGCTGTTAGGAGGTGGGACCCAGTTGGAACAAGAGGTGTGTGCCTCTGAAAGCTACACCTTTCCCTGTGCTCTGATTCCTGGTCACCATGAAACCAACAACTTTTGCCATGATGTTCCTGCTTAGGAGCCAGCTATGACCATGGACTGAAACTTCTGAAACCATGAGTCAAATAAAACTCTCTTCCTATAAATCGTGTACATCGGGTATTTTGTCCTGGCAATGAGAAAACTGATCAATAGTGTCACATAATTTTTTTTTTTTTGGTGCCAGAATTGAACTCAGGACCTTGTGCTTGCCAGGCAGGTGCTTGTGCCACTGAACTATGCCCAGCCCCAGTGTCAGGTAATTTTTTGGATGATAAGTTTTAACAATTATTAGTCTAATGATATTTTCTTTTTTCTTTTCAAGTTAGTTTTGATAATATATTTTCCTAGAAATTGTCAATTTTGTTTGTTTTCAAATTCACAGGCATGAGGTTTTCATGGTATTCTGTTATCTTTTGCTGGTACCAGGGACTGAATCCAGGGGCTTCATGCTGAGCTGTATACCCAACCCTTTTAATTTTCTGAGAGAGGTTCTTAGTAAATTACCCATGATGGCCTCAAACTTGAATCTTCCTGCTTTAGGCCCCCAGATCTATTATCTTTTTAATTTGTTATATTTGTACTTCTTCCTCTAACTGCATTTTTTCCTACTTTTGCTTATACCATTTCTCTCTTTCTTTCCTTTTTTTTTTTTTCAGTTTTCCTAGATGTCTCTTCTGGTTTATTAGCCTCTCTCTCTCTCTCTCTCTCTCTCTCTCTCTCTCTATATATATATATATATATATATATATATATATTAATCTATTGTTTCTTATTTCTCCTTCTTTTACTTTCTTTTAATTTACCCAGTTCCTATTTTTTTTAATTTCAGAGAGAATAAAACCAAGCAAAATAAAACAGAATAAAGGCAAACAAAACAGTGTAAGTGATACAGGGCTTCAAAACAAGATAATAAGAAATCAACAATGGCTACAGTAATGCCTCTTGTCTTCTAAATAGCTGCCTATACTGTCAGACATAGGAAAATCAAAACAGAACACAATAGAACCAATAAAAACAAAACAGTGAACACAATACAGGACTTCAAAATAACAGTAAATCCAAAATAGCTACCATATCTTGTTATCTTTGAAACAGCTGCCCACGCCGTCAGATATAACAAAATCAAACAAGACAAAACAGAATAAAACTAAGCCAAACCAAACAATAAACATGATACAGGACTTTAGAACAAGACAGTAGGGAATTAACAAAGGCTGCCACCTTCAGAAGGAGAGTCCCCCATAGATGCCACACTGCGTATCAGTCTCCTCTAAAGAGACGATCAGACCACCAGCTTTAGGCCTGCAAAGTCAGTGAAACACTAAGCACTGCAAGCACTAAGCTGTATTTTACTTCAGTAGCTGTCATCTCAGCCTGTGTTTCTCCAAAGCAGCCGGTCACTCACGGGTGGGGTGAGGGGGATGGGAACAGGGGACCTTGGCTCTTCTCTCCCAGCACCTGGTTGTCCTTCCTGCAGCCCATGTGTGGCGCCGACTCACAGGAAGTGCCTGGTTTCTTGTTCTCCTCCCTGCTCAGTTCCTATTTTGTAACTTCTTTTTCTAGGCTTTCCTGTTGGTACTGGAAACCTAACCTAAAACACGTGGTCCCATCATAACAGTCTGGTGCACATGGCACAGAAATACACATCATAAGCAAGAGAGATAGAGACCTAAGTTCATGACAAAACATTTGGCAAAATGGTCACTTCCAGCAACTTCCAAATCAGACCAAATGCCTACTTCTGACTCTGCCGTTGTAAATTACTGGAAAGGGTCATGGTGTAAGTGAACAATTGTTGGTGCCCTCTCACTGGGTTTAGCCAAGTTTTTAGTGAACAGTATGATCACAGGAAAGAATTAACTACTGTGGAAAAGAAGGGACTGAGCCAGATATTTGGGCCGTGGTAGTGTTGGAAGAAATGGCCTCTCAGCCCTAAGCTAAGTGAAACCGACTAAAGGCAGCTTTTGTTGTTATTTTGTTTTGGTTTTCTTCTGTTGTTGCTTCTGGTGGTGGGGAGAGATTGCAAGGCCTCACACATGTTCTGACAAAAGTCTTGAGTGACTAAGGCCAATGATACATCTTACAAAAGCAGAGTGATTTAGCTCAGGCCAAAGGACATATTGAGAGGGTCTTTTGATCCAAGCCTGTTGTTTCAGAGGGGCTCAAAATAATCATTGTTAGGTGAACTAGAAGGGCATGCAGCAAGGACATTAATCAGGTTTGAGAATTTCATTTAGGAGAGAACTATCGATGTGCTTGTAGCACATGGAACTATCTAGAAACAGATTAGAAGCTTGCTAAGTTTTGTGAGGGAATATAAAGAAATCACAAACTCAGCTTTGCCACAAAACTTACTTTAGTGAGTCGGAGTCTTCAAATGTCACCCAGGCTGGCCTTGAAATTTTGAGCTTAAGGGGTTCTCCTGCCTCAGTCTCCTAAGGTAGCTGAGACTACAGGTGTGTACCACTATGCCCTGTCTGACTTTGTAAGCTTTCAAATAATCCCACTACCCACAAATCTATACTATCATGACACTGGATTCAAGAATGTGTCAGTAAAGGGTCATGGATGGGAAAAAACTTCCCAGACTGCAGAGTGAGGAGTCATGGATACCTAAGCACAAAGAATCCTTCCAGGGAACAGGATCAGCCTCTGGTCAGGGAGCTTCCTGCACCCTTTCTAATACCTCTCTTCGGAGTTTCACGACCACCTCTCTGATTCTACCATTTGACCTCCTTTCAATGGGTTTGTTGAATTTTATTGGTGTTCTCCCTCCATGCTCTGCAGTTCCTCATTTTGTGTGGCCGTCAGGGATGGAACTCCAGTCACCTTCCTCCTGGGCCAGGAGTGAAGGCGAGGTGCCCCCACCCCTGCCTGGCCGATGAAACACTTCCCACATGCGCTCCTGTTTCTCCCTCTCTGATCGCTGAAATAAAAATGACACCCAGGGAAATGTGAAAAGCCATGTGCTAAAAATGTCAGCACCTCGGTCTAACGGAGTCTCCAAATGACTAATACAGAAATCTGCCACACCAGCTCCCTCAGCCTGCCCATGGAAGCAAAGAAAACAAAAATCTTGTTGGGTCCATTTGCAATTAGGCCATCCTGACATCCACACAGTCTAGCATGCTTTTACTTTCAATGACTGCATTTTTCACATTAGTTCTAGTTGGTTTTTTTCTCAGAGCTGCTGCATTTTAACTTTTCTCTGGTGTGCCACTTGTGTTTTTGATTTTTTTTTTCATTTCTGTCAAAATTTTAAGCAAAAACGTTTTTGCTATTCTGCATCTTACTGCTGTCTATGGAATCCTTCAAGGCTTAGTGCTAGTCATTTGTGCTCACCCTTGGTTTCAGTGGCTTGCCTCCTCGTGACTTGGGTTTTTATTGGTTTGATTTGGTACTGGGATGAAATTCAGAATCGGCACGTAGAAGGGGGCGGAGTTTGCTCAGGCTGAGCTCAAACTTGTGAGTGCTGGGACTTCGGGTATGCACCACCACGCCTGGCATGAGTTGGTAATGTTTCAACGTGAGTTCTGTTTGCCTGAGCTCTTCAGGGTTCCTGATGAGCCTGGGACGAGGTTGTACTTTTCTAGAAATGGACCTCAGCCCCTCAATGGGTGGGGGTTATAACCCTTCCCAACCTGAGTTTTCCTGGCCACTATGTATAGCACACCTTGAATATGGAAACAGATGCGTAGTCACAAATTCTTGGAGGATCCTTTTATAAATACCTTGGTCTGTTGAGAACTGAAGCTCCAATAGACAAACTGTGTTTGTGGTTTCCAGGGGTAGCATTTGTCGATTTTCAAAGAGGAAAGGATTATTTGGCTTGCAGTTTTGGAGGCTGGAGTCCATGATTTGGCAGCTTTGTTGCTTGTGGGCCTCTAGGGAGGCCAGCACATCTCAGCAAGTGCACAGGGCAAAGCAAAACCACTTCCCTGGTGGCCAGGAGCCCAAGAGAACAAAAGAGGAGGCCAGGGTCCCACAGCCCCCCTAAGGTCATGCCCCCAGTGACTTCAACCCCCTACTTGGCCCCACTTTTAAGGTGTCCACTCCCCAAAAGCACCAGCTGAGGACCAAGTATCTAAACCATGGACCTTCTGAGGACACCTGAGATCCAAACCATAACATTTCCTTTCACCAGCTGGACCTTAAGCAAATTACTTAAGATTTCCTAGTCTCGATTTAAAATTTATCTCATGGGTTTCTTGTGCACATTAAATAACATAATGCATGTTACGTGTTTAAATTGTGTGTGGCATAGATTAAGCATTCAGTTGGGCGTGCTAGCACTTGCACACCCATAATCTCAGCAGTTGGGAAACTGAGGCAGAAGGATCATGGTGTGTTTGAGGCCAGCTTGGCGTACATAGTGAGTTCAAGGCAGCCTGAACTACATAGTGAGACTTTATCTCAAAAAAAAAAAAAATTAGGCATTCAATACATGTTCCTTTTTGTTTTCTCATTTATATAGCAAGAACTATACCCCAAACAGTAAGGGAAAATACAAAACAGAGTATGAATGAGTGTTGATTCATTCCAGGGTGGTGAGGAGGCCACCCTAAAATGTGTGGAACATATTTCAGGGAATGAAGGCTGAAGAACCTATTCTATTTTTTCTGAGTCCTCAGGAGAGACACACCTCTCATTTGGGGTTTTGTTCTGCTGTCCTAGAGCAAGATCAGGATTGTGGAATCTCAATACTGACAATGTTGGCCTTGATGTTTAGTGGAGAAGTCATCCCTAGTGCACTTCCCTGCTCAGGCTGACTGTGGGCCCTGCATGCCTGGTGGACTCCAGGGGCCTGACCCCCGATCTGGGGTATGTCATTTGGCCAGAATTGCCCAAACAAAGTGCCACAAGCTGAGTGCTGCAGATGGAAAGATGTATCGGCTCACAGTGCTGTGGACGGAAGTCTGAGACCAAGGCATCAGCAGGCCCGAGCTCCTTTTGAAGGCTCTAGCGACGGATCTGGTCCAAGCCCTTCTCCTGCCTTCTGAGTTCCTGGGTGCTTGTATCAGTCAGGGTTTACTAGAGAAACAGATATAACACAAGATATAAGAATTTATAGAAGTTACAAGATTGGCTTACAAAGGTCAGCAGCGGAGTCAGATGAGGAAGCTTGCAGAGGGTGAGCTCACTGCAGTGTCCTGTGCAAATCTACATGGGGGCGATGGGACTGTGATGGAACACAAGAATCTACGATGGAAGGCCGAAGAGTCTATGACAAAGGCTGAGGAGTCCCAGGCAGAAGCCAAACAGCCTGTGCCAGAAGCCAGGAGATGACATCCAAGCTGAAGGTCAAGGCTGGGGTCCCTCCTCATTTGCCTTTCCGGTATGCAGGCTGCTCCCCTGGGGTGCATGCAGGCTGCTCCCCTGGGGCAGCTGCAGCACTCACACCATCTGGCTGCCCTCCTCTTGCACAGGCTAAGGATGTTACAAACTAGGGACCCTGATGTCCTGCTGAATCACTTAGTTAAACTTTTGCATCTCAAATTGACACAATAAACATCTTAGAACCTTAAGGGTTTGTCTTCTATCCTCTAGGATGTAGAGCTGCTGAGTCACTGAGTTAAGCTTCTAGACTTCTCACACTGACACAATGTATCAACCATAACAAAAATAACTAAGATAGTGCTCATCTCCACAGCGCGACTGACTCCCTGTGACCTCAGCCACTTTGAACTGACCTCATCTGAATGAATTACCGGTGTGGGGCAGTATTTCCAAGTCAGGCCACACTCTGAGGTGCTAGAGTTAGAACTTCAGCACATGAACTTCACATGTGCGTGCCCCCCACCCATAACTGGCTGGGTCTACCTTGGTGCTGCCAAAGGAGGCAGAGACTCTGCCGGTCCCCTGTGCCCACCTCTCCTCTTGCTCCCCGCTAGCTTCTCCTTTTCCCCTCCACACACTCATGGCTTGATTGAAATGTGTCTCTCTCTCCCTGGACAACTGAAGCCATTTCTCAGTCTCTCTGCTCTGGGAACAAGTGTCTCTGAATCTGATTGTGGAATGGTCTCAGAGTCCCAGGAAGCCCTGCATAACATGCACAGGGTTCTTTGAATGTGTTGTCACATAGCTGCCCTCTCTGGATCTTCGCATCCCTCTCGGGTAGTTTTAGACCCACTCCGAAAAGCAAGGCTCGGAGACATTAAGTAACACCCGCCAAATTGTACTGTCAACAAATGGTGGAGCTAGAAATAGGATCCATAGGGGATCAGATGTTGTCATTTATCATGGCGATTCCAGCACTTGACACGTGAATAATGAGATACGGTTTGACCTCAGCTCTTTTCATTTCAGAGCTTTCTACCGCCCTTCTCTGCTATGCTGGTCACAATGGCAAGGAAAGGCAGCAGCTGTGCTATAAGAGGCTGAGCATCCCGTCACCACGTGCCCTTGTTCAAATCACACACTGGCCTTGTCCCACTAAGCATATCTATGACTATGTCGCTCTTACCATTGATCTTTCAAAAACCCCTAACATTTATTATGACCTGGGCTTACACCAGGGTCAGTTAACACAGAACACACATAGAAAGGACGAACTGTGTTGGCTGGTCCATGCAACCCTGTGCAACAGTCAAGTGCAAAGGAATTCTGAGACTCCTGAGTTCCAGTGCCTTGCCTGGGACTTCAGTCCACCTCAGGGGCCTTGACAGCACCTCTTTGGAAGAGTAGCCAAATCTCACAACTGCCATCATATGCCTTATGACTTGGCTGTCTGTCCATCCCACCCCTGGGAAAGGAGAAAAGGGGCACATGAAATACTGGAAATGAACCACCAAATCTCTCCTTCCTTAACTGGGATACTCTGAGCAAACAGCCTCCACCAGTCCCTGGATGAATATGCTCCTGGAGATACCTGGGATAGGAACACCCTTTCGTGCTGGTGAAGCGGGGCTGGGAGCAGGTTTAACAGGGTTATCGTAGTTGTTTGCATCACTTGACTGTCATCAGAAACCCACCAGGAGTGAAGAAAGCCAGCACAAGACAGAGGAGATGACTGTTAGAACCACAGGCTGTGCCATAGAGACAGGTCCTTTCAAGTCCTTTGGAGTCTGCATTTTGCCACAAATTTGCCTGGGCAATGGACATAGGGCTATGGGATTTAATGTTTGCCTTCCTTTAGTCAGGTCTTTCTTTTTCCCCACTTTTTTTCTATATCCCTATATCTCCCTTTTGGAGTAGAAATGTTTATACTGTGCCCTTGTATATTGGAAGCATTTAAATGTCTTTTCACTTTTACAGCGGCTCACTGCTGGCCTGCCTGGCGACATCAAGGAGTGAGCACAGGAGAGTGACTCTAACCATTCTTAGACATTCACTGCTGGGCTACTTGATTGTCAGGCCACATTCCCATCCACCTTATCCTGAAATCCTGGTCTCCTGGATGGGGAACTCCAAGGGAGGTTACAGGGAGATGAATGGAAAAAAAAAAAGGAAGGAAGGAAGGAAGGAAGGAAGGAAGGAAGGAAGGATGTTCAAAATGAGGAAATATCTCTCTCTGAGGCATGTTTTCTTCTACTCAGAACATGAAAACTAAAGTAATTATATTGTGAAAGGAGACTTTTCTTGCAGTTTCTGGATTTTTCTCCCAAGTGTGTTTACCCCACTTGAATTAGTTAGAGTTGCACAAACTCAAGAGTTGCACAAACTGCCAGTCTCCCTGTCTCTATGGACCCAAGTCGCTGCTCTCACTGCTGACTGAAGAAAGCCCAGGACTGGGCTCTGAGTCGTGGAGAGGTGCCAGCCAGGGCTGAGTCCTGAACCCAGGTCTCCTCCCCTGAGTCCTGGCTCTTAGCTGTGCCCGGGGCCTGTGCAGATACCAGGCCTCTGGTGCCCACCCATGGATCAGTTCTTGTGCTTTTCAGGCCGTGGAGGGGCTGAGCATCCAGGAGCTGCTTTCTGGGCGCTCTTGGCCGAGGGTGCTCTGAAAGGCTTAACTTGATGCTGTCACAGCTGCCTGGTCCTGGTCCTGGTCCTGGAGAAGCTGGCACACTGGCCTGGGGCAGAAGACTTTGCCAGGTTTCCAAATGTCCATGGGAAGCAAGTCAGGGAATCACAGATCCTGTGAACTAGAGCACTGCCAAGGTGCGGAGTCTGCTGTCTTATGAATGAGAAGCTAAGACCAAGCACAGGTTAGTAGCTTGTCTAGCGCCACCCACCTCAGCAAAAGAATCTGCCTCCAGGTAAGTAGTGCTTTTTCCACCTCTCCTCACTCTTCTTTCTTAAAAAGACTTCACCTTAAGGGCAAAGGCGTGTCAGCAGGGAGTGTGGGAAGGTGGCCCACTCCATGGTGACTTTGTGGCCTCTCCGTTCCCTCCTCTAAGGGAGCAGCTGGCGCAGAGCAGGGCCTGGCTCACCTCCTGGCTTCAGAGCTGCACAGCCGCTTGGGTTTACAGGGGACTTCATTAGCCATGACTAAACCACAGAGGGTCCAAGGCTGTGTCCACTTGTTAATCTGGGGTGACATGTAGGATTTAAAAAACATACTCAGTTTTGCTCACACATACGAACCAGAACCTGCCCGAACTCTTCATCCCTGGCAGGGTCAGGGTCAGGGTCAGGGTCAGGGGCAGGCGGCATGTCCAGCGCTCCTCTGCCTCTGGGTCTCTCTAGAGTGGCTTTGCTTCTCTTCTGCTTCCCAAAGATGCAAACCCTCCCCGGGGCCACGACCCCTGGGGAAACTGGATCTTCAGACCCACAGACAACCTCTGCGGCCCCGCAGGGCTCCCGGGACGCGATTGCGATCGGATTTCGCTTGGCCGCGGAGCTTCCCTACTACCTCAGTCCCCTCCCGCCCGAGGAGCCTGGAGCCAATCAGAGAGCGGTGGGGCTCGGAGAGGCGGAGTCCCGGGCCTGGGCCCCGCCCCTCTTTGTTGCGGAGACCAATGAGCACCTTCGGAACATCGGCGGCTGCCCGGGTGACTCGGTTATATGTCACAGAATAACATTCGAGAATGGGACTTGGAATGAGGGGACGCCCGCCGCAGCCCCAGCAGTGGCAGCCCAGGGCCGGGCAGCAGCGGCCCGCGCCGCCCGCAACCCCCGGAGAGGTTCGGCCGCAATGAAGCGCGCTGCCCCCAGGTGGGTCCTCCACGCCGCGCGTGTCCCGCCCCCCTTTGATGCCCGAGGCCGGGACTCCAGAGAAAGGGGCGAAGGGCTCCTTGCCCGGTGCTGGGGCCGCCCCTTCGCACGCCAGGGTCTGGGGCGGGGGTGCTTCCTGGAAGAAACCGTGCCTCCTTTGCCAGCCGAGGCTGCTGCCGCGCCTTCACGTGCCGGCGCTTTCTGGGCTCGGCTTGCGCCCCGGCCCCATCTGGGGACCGAGGACCGTGTGGAGCTCTGCGGGGACCTCCCATTCCTGCACGCCACAGGAGCTGTCTTTCTTCTGCCCACACGGTCCACTCCGGATCCCCTTCGCGCCTCGCATCCCCGACTCGGGCTTAGGTGGGTGTGAAGCCCGGTCGCAAACGCCGAGCCGCCTTTTCGGGCGATCGCAAGGCTGGAAGCTGGGGTTCAGGTCCTCTGCGCGCGGGGCTGGGGCTGAGGGGATCCGTCCCCCTTCGAGGGCAGCGTGGGGTGACGCGGGGACACCCGAGGCCTCCACTTGCACCCCTGCGCGACCCTTTCGCGCCGCCTCCGTTTTCTCTCTGCCTCCAGGCCCGGGTCATGAGCGGGAGCCCGGCCGCGCTCCCCCTCGGCGCGTCCTGCGGCACCAGCGGCATGGAGAAGGCCACGCGCGCGGGGCGCTGATCCTTGCGCCCCTGCCCCGCACCCACGTCCCTCCCCCACACCCCACCATGACCGGTTCGGCTGCCGACACTCACCGCTGCCCCCACGCCAAAGGCGCCAAAGGCACCCGGTCCCGGAGCAGCCATGCGCGGCCGGTGAGCCTCGCCACCAGCGGGGGCTCCGAGGAGGAGGACAAAGACGGTGGGGTGCTGTTCCACGTGAACAAGAGCGGCTTCCCCATGGACAGCCACACCTGGGAACGCATGTGGATGCACGTGGCCAAGGTGCACCCCAAGGGCGGAGAGATGGTGGGGGCCATCAGGAACGCGGCCTTCCTGGCAAAGGTCAGTGCTTCCAGGAGAGGCAGCTGATGGTGTGACCTCAGCGACTGCCTCCTCTCCCCTCTCCCTCCCGCGGTTTGCTTTGGAAGCCTTGGAAGTGGGGGCGGGGCAGATAGAGGGCCTGATGCCCAGCACCCCATATGCTTAGGTCGTGCCACACTTTCTCCAAATCTGGGACCAAACTCCATTGTTTTCTTAGCCCCCCTCCTCTTGTGAAAGCCAAGCCACCAGGTCACGGTGGAGGACCCCCAAGGATCCCACCCTGCTCTTTAGAATCTCCTGCTCCTCCCCCAGACCCCTTAGAAAATGATTTATGAAGCTGTGAATGGATTTGCAATCAACCAGTCAGACTTCTCAGTGTGAATCATTTCTAGACTTTTTGCCAATTTTTTTTTCTTCTCCAGCAGTGACTTTCACCTCTGAAACTTGCAAAAACAGTGAACTGTCACTTCCCAGCTTATCTGGGCTCCAAGGAAAAAAAAAAGGGAGTTTGGCTGTGGCTTAGAGGGACTTTCCAAGTATGCGTGATGAATTGGTCCCTGGATGAAAGCAGAGGCTTGGGAGCTGAAGCTCTCTTTTTACCCTGGAGAGGAGCCTGCAGCGGGCTGGGCCTGGTGGCTGAGGATGTGTTAGCAGGGGAGGGACGGGGCCCCTGGTGGGAGTAGCTGCAGTTATATAAAATAGCAGGGTGCTCACTGGGGAGCGGAGCTGCGCCAGGTGATGGTGCGGTGGCATGATGATGTCCCCCCCCGCCCTGGCTTCACTGTTGTGGCTCCGGAGATTCCTAAGCAGGTCTAGGAATGCCACACCTGAGGCCCGGAAAGCCATCTGGTCCAGTCCCCAGCCTGGTGACAGCTGTGCAGCTGAGCCAGCCAGCCTTCAAGGCTGTGTGCCCTTGGGGAAGTGACAGAACCTCTATCAGCTTCCCGCTGCTCACTTACAGGGATTCATTACCCTGCTGGCCACGGAGAGGTCATTAAGCCCAAGCCCGAAGCCTGTCCCCTTGAGTGTCAGCCTTAATTACCTGTCCCAGGTCCTGCAACGCCAACCGCCCTGTTTCAGGGCTGCAAAATCTTTATTTATACCAGGAGCCAGGGTCCTTACATGGGAAAGGGTGGCAGCAGGAACAAAGGCCTCTCTCCCAGCCTGATTGCGCCCTTGTGTGGGGGGACCCCCTGCTCTGTTTGAGAATCGTGGACTCAGTGTTGGTCAGTCTCCCACATCCCTGCCTCTTTCTGATGGCTTGGGAATTGGGGGGCTCCCTGCCCGAGGGACAGGCACAGGTGATGCCAGGCCACACCAGATCCAAGCTGGGGAAGCCCTTTCCTTAGACCGAACCCGAAGCCCCCTCCCCACCCCGCAGCCACAAGTTACCACCATTTCTGTGTGGTCCTTTGGGTCGGACCACGCATCCGTCCTCTGTCTTTGCTCCTTGCAGACACCTTGTGTGCCACCAGACAGTGTCCTTAAGATAGGAGGCACTTAAAGGAGCGACAGTGGGACTGAATCCAACCCTGTGTGTGTGCTCCCTCGACCTCTGTGGCCAGGTCACCCCAGGCCTACCTTTTCTTTATAAAATGGGACTGGGCCAGCATTGGTGCAGTGTTTGTTCTCACTGTAAAATCCCATGCTGCTCCAACCCACGCGTCTTGGGGTCTCTCATGCTGATCACAGGGACATTCTGTCTTCTCTGTCCACAGGTGGTGCCTTTTATCTTTTCTAGGACAGTTGTCAGTGTGTCACTAGTCAGTCCCCTAAAACACGCACCTGTGAAACGTGGTGTTCTCAGTGTTGTCCGAGTGATTCAGAACTTGGATCTCTCCTTGCTGAGTTTCCTGGAGCAGAGTTCCATGTCCCTCTTGAGGACAGCAGCCACCGCACACTGTTCTCCCAGTGGCCCAAAGGTCACATAAACACCTTCTTTGCTGGGACTCCGAAACCCAGTTGCCTTGTGAACCCAGAACAGGAGCTCTGCTTTGCTCCCTTTCCCACTGGTCTTGGTGGCTGCTTGGGATCCGCAGTGCCACCGTGGCATCCCAGGACCACAGACCCTGCCCCTGCCCAGTGCTGACGGGGGCACAGTCCCAAAGATGCCCTGATGAGGGGGCTCCTGCTGAGCTTAGCAAGTCCTTTTTACTTTCCATCAACTCATGTCTTGCGGAGCCTGTTACGGAAGAGGGTGCTGGGCTGAGGTGGAGGAGGTGGAGAGTTTCATTGCTGTCAGCTGAGTGTGGCCTGAGAAGGCACAGGGGCTCCGGGCATGGTGGCTGGCACATACCTACTGCACTTGGGAGGCTGAGGCAGGATCATTGCTGTGAACTCAAGGCCAGTCTGAGCTGCATAGGCACAGGGAAAGTTTCAGGGGCCCAGAGGACAGGACATCCTGTTAGTGCCCCTGGTAGGTTTTGCCTAAAGGCCCAGATGTCTCTTCTGGGCCGGGGACAGGAGGATTCCTCGGCTCCCAAGTCTGTGACTCCAGGCCTCTTCCTTGTGTTTCCTGAGACTGAAGATAACACTGGACTCATCAAGTTCAGGGCTTTTCAGGGATTGTGTAAGAAAACGCAAGAATCTTGGGGGGCTGACAGGAAGGAAAGGGAGGGGCCGACCATGCTGGTGGATGGAGAAGAAAACACTTCCTGTTTCACCCACCTGGCTGGAGAGGGCTTGGCCTGAAACTCGGTGGGTTCAGCGCGAAACACCTGGCTTCCTGCAGCCCGTGCAGGTTTCTGCCTTTCTCACATTGATTCCAAAGTGGGAGAGAATTCACCTTTAGGGGTCTGAGCTTTGTCCAGGTGAGAGTATAGCAGTGTGGGTGTGCTAGGTGTGGCGGTGTGCACCCGTCATCCCAGTATTCTGGGAGGCTGAGGCAGGAGGGTGGCAGGTCAAGCCTGGCCTGGGCAGTTTGGCCACTTAGTGAGATTCTACCTCAAAATTAAAAATAGGGCTGGGGGTGTAGCTCATGTGAGGGCCTTGAATTAAATCCTCAGTGCTGAGAAAGAGAGGGAGAGGGAAGGAAGGAAGGAAGGAAGGAAGGAAGGAAGGAAGGAAGGAAAAGAGACAGATAAGAAAAGTACAATTCTTGGGAATCCAGGCCCCACTGCAGCAGGGGGCTGGATCTTTACATGCACCCCGAGACTCACTGCCCTGGGGTCAGGGCCACCTGCTGTCTGTCTGTCCCATTCACCCATGGCTGTGACCAGGACTTCTGTACCAATCTCAGGAGAGCCCTAGCTGGGGCCCATCCTAAGCCCTCGGCTACCGCCCTGGCTGCTTCTCCCGGGTAGAGGCTGGAGCCTGGTGCCTGGGCACAGGGCAGTGGTCTCCTGTTCTTGTCAAAGTCACCTGACACCTGACTGGTTGCTGCCTCCCCTGTCCCTCGTGTCCTCTGACAGGTCACTCATACTTGGCAAGAGCAAAGTGGACCAGGGACTGTCCTCCTCGACCTCGCTGCCTTCCCTCTCGGGCCGCCCGGCCTTGCCCTGGTCTGCGAGCAGCAGCCAGTTCTGCTCCATTTTCTCTAGATTCTGCCCTGGTCCGGCAGGAGTCGGTGGCAGGAAGTGAGGTCGAAAGGGGTCCAGGTTGGAATTCCAGGCAGGAGGCAGCGCAGAACCACAGTCAAGAGCAGAGAAAGGGTGGTTCTCGGGCTTTTCCTCGAAAGGTCGGACCAAGTTAGGTCACATCAGAGCTGTACTTAGCACCCTCGCCAGCACGTGGGTTTCAGAATGTCTGTTAACCGGAGAGGTAGAAAGTGACATCTTTTGGTGCCTTTTTAAATTTCATTGATTTATTTATTTTGGTGGTGATGGTACTGGTGATCGAGCCCAAGGCTTCACAGACGCACTTGCAATCCTCCTGCCTCAGCCTCCCAGAGTGCTGAGATGATGATAGCTTTGCGCTGCCACATCTGGCTTTTCATTGGCCTCAGTTTGTACCCTGTAAATCATTAGTGAGTTTGAATTTTGTCAGATATTAGTTTGGTATTCCATACTTCGTTTATTCCTTACATCCACCCACAGGCACTTGGGTAGCTTCCACTCTTGCGGGCCATTTTTAAAATTGAGGCTTGGGAATTATCACTTCGTGTAGCCTCTTTATGAACTAAAGGTATTAACTCACCGTTTGCACAGGACAGTCGATATTTTCATGCTCCTCCTCAGGGTGAGGCAGCATCTTCGGGGTGCTCCTGAATTGATATCTGGAGCATGGGTCTCTCTCAACTCTGTGCCAGTGATGTGTCACTGTTGATTACTAACACAGCTTGTGCCCAGGGGGCAGCAAACCCCAGGCCCTGCTCTGCCGATGCTCTCGGCAGTAGACCTTCATCAGGAGGAGGAGGTGGAGGAGGCCAGGGAGGGTGATGGAGCCGGCTTTGAACCTAGAGCCCACAAAGCTGGATGGGGGTGGGGGCTCCTCCAAGGCCTGGGGAAGCTGGGGTGCCCTATGGGGCTGGTTGGGAGCTGTCCCCTGCCAGAGCCCCTGCTAGCTCTGCCAGTGGCCAGGGCAGGTGGCACCGATGCGTCACCCCTGGCATCAGGTCCTCTCCCCCGCAGCCTGGCTTCCAGCTGAGGTTTGGGACCTGCATCCATGTGTCCTCCTGCTGAGAGCAAATGCACCCCACTCCCAGCACAGCCTGGCTGAGGTAAGGTGCAGCTGTTTTTCAAAGCCTTTGGGCGCCACTGGGCTGCTATTCTGAGCCCCAGCTGCCGCCCCCTTCCCCCACCAAGTGCTGCTCTCTGGGCTCTGAGAGCTGAGGGGAGTTGAAAGAATGTGGTGACACTGCCCCTAGGGACCTTGGCGGGGGGGGGGGGGAATAGTGCTCCCAGGCTCGCATTGCTGAGCAGAAACAACGCAAGGGTCCCTGGTTTTGTTTTTGAGATAATTTCACCATGTCACCCAGGTTGTCCTAGAACTCTTAAGCTCACATGATTCTCCTGCCTCAGCCTCCCAGGTAGCTGGGATCACAGGCATGCACATTCCACTGTGACCCTTGAGCCTTTTATTTTGATTTTGTGTGTGTGTGTGTTTGTGTGTTAGCTGGAATGTTTCACACCCACGAATCACTCTTCCAGACAAGAATGTGATTTATACAAGTGGAGGTGTTTAGAAAACACAGCCTGCAGACCGGTTGTGTCTGCCCACACACACACACACACACACACACACACACACACAGTGCTTTGGCTGTTGTGTAGGAAGTCTGACTGCAGCTGCTGGGACTCCTGGTGTCTCAGATTCAAGACAGACTGGAAGGACCCAGAGAGGGAAGGAGCGTTGAGTGCCATGGTGACCGGGGAGAGGGAGTGGGATTAGGAGGGAGCCTGGTGTCCCTTCCCTGGGCCAGGGGGCACCCTGGCGACAGCCAGGCCTCTGCTTCCTGCAGAGCTGATGCCTGGTAAGCAGGGAGGCAGGGAGGAGGGCTGCTCCCAGGCGTCCTGAGTCTGTTTATGGGGCGGGCCAGCGGCTTCCTCTTCTGTCTGCTAAGCCACAGTCCCCAGGGCTGCCCTCCCTGTCTCTCCCAAGGCTGAGCTAATCTTCTCTTTAGCCTCTTGTGTGTCTCCCTAAGAGCCCAATCCCCAAGGAGCCTCCTCCCTCCTTGCTGGGCTCAGGGGATTGAGCGTCTCGGTCACCAGTGACCCCAGCCCACCGCACCCCACCAGGCAGACCGAGGTCAGGAGACTAGGAAATGTAAGGGTGGCAGGAAATAAAGCAAAACCAGCCAGCCAGGAAGCCCAGCGTACGGATAACAAACCCAGGCCCGCCTGGCGTCCTTTGCGTCCCTGGAGTGGCCGGATCAATGGCTTATTCTTACTCTTGCCCCTCTCGCCCAGTGGGGTTGTTCAGAACAGAAGGGGAGTCTGAGCCCTAAATTCTGGGAAGGGACACTTTCCTTCCCTTCCCAGGGCCCACCTGCCTGGGGCCCTTCGTCCTCTCCACGGGGACGGAGTCCGCACACTCCATGGTGGACACTTGTTGAGTGTAGGGGCAAGAGAGAGGCAGAGAAGGAGTTTGACCAGGCGGCCGGCAGGGCTTGGGGGCCAGAGGAGCTGCTCAGTCTAATCTGGGGACAGTCACCTGTGCAGAGCCCGCTCTGAGGGGAAGGCTCGGTGACAGCCCCGCTGCTCCAGGGAGGGGCTGCAGGGACAGGTGGCCGTGCCTCTGCTCTCAGGCACTCTCTCGGGGGATGACAGCCCTGTGCTGGCCTCCTGGATAAACAGATCCCTCTCTGTTTCTCTACAGCCTTCAATACCCCAGGTCCCAAACTACAGGCTGTCCATGACGATCCCAGACTGGCTCCAGGCGATCCAGAATTATATGAAGACACTGCAGTATCCTTCCAAGGGGCAGGGATGGGCGTCTGGTGGCAGGGTTTCCCCGGCTGGTCCTTCAGCACTCTGAGAGGCCAGGCTGGGAGGGATGCACCTGGGTCAGAACCCGGAAAGAGTGATAGCCGAGGAGCATGGGCTCTCTGTATGGCCTCCTCCAGGTAGAAGTGGGGTGATGTGAGGGGGAGGAGGTGGCACACATGGCAGATTCCAGCCTCTGCGGGGAGCCCCAGTGTTGGGGCAGACCTTCCAACTCGCCTCGCACCCCGCATGAAAGTTCCTTGGGGCCCAGAGACCTGGGCTCTGGCATAGCAGGCAGACTGGGACCCCGAGAGCTGGCCCTTTCTGATGAACATTCCAGAAGGTGACAAATTAGAACGGATCCCTCCTGTCTCTCTAGAATATGGTCTCCCCAAGACCACCTGGCCAGAGATTGAAGAGAAGACCTGGGAGGGTATGGGCAGGGCACCCCTTGTCACTTGCTCAGCTGCCCTACACCCCGCAGCACACACCCTGCCGGGCTCTGGCTGCCCCAAAGGCTGTGCTGTTTGGTTTTCCTTTGCTCTGACCCTTTCTGAATGCAGGGGGTGGGAGGGGCGGAGCCAGCACCAGCGGAAGGCAGAGCATCCACTCTTCCTCTGCCTTCCCACCTGGATTTTAGTTCCTTTGTTAGGAAACCCTGAAGCCTTTGCCCTGGATGCAGTGACAGGTGTCAGGGCCTGGGGACTCCCGACTGCAGGTGTGTCCAGCTGGCAGTGAGCAGATGAGAAAACAAATCCTGCCTGTCCCTGCTGTTGCCTCAGAGTGACTACCCGATGGAGCACCGACCTGGCACGGGGTCTAGAAAGGCTGGTGCCCAGTGGAGGCCTTACTGGGCCACAGGTGCTTAGGGGAAGGTGTTTCGCATCCACTGCACTCCGGGAGCTCCTTCACTGACTGTCAGCAACTGACAGAGGCAGGCCAGGGAATTCTTAATTACTGAATTATAGGTTAATCTTTTATGAACTCCATGTATATAGATATATAAACAGGGAAAGTTGGGCAAAGTAAAGTTTCACTAATTGAATTCTACTTTAAATGTGCTAGGAGTAAAATCTTTGGTAAAGAGGATTACTTTACAATGAGAATACTTATACCTCCTTGTTTTCCTCTTATTTTGTTTTGTTATTATTATTTTTTTTCTTTTTATGCAGTTCAGGCTGGCTTTGGGCTCACTTTGTAGCTCAGGCTGGTCTTGAACTCACAATGATCTTCCTGCCTCAGCCTCCCGAGTGCTGGGATTACAGGCGTGAGCCACCACACCTGGCTTTTGTTTTCCTCTTTTAACTTTTAAGGTTTTGTAGGATGGATCTCAGGAATTTGAGGCTTCTGTACTGTTAATGATTACTACAGCGTTAATTCCCAAGCTGGTGAGCTTGTTACAGTCAGCCTGTGGTCCTCACCCCAGAACTCGTAGGACCCACGGCCTGAAACCCGAGGCTGCAGGGCTGGTGCAAAGAATCTGCTTGTGAGCTCTACAGATGTTTGTTAGGTGTCCCCAAGTCTGCAGAGCCAAGCACATCTGGCTGGGAGGGGACCCCAGCCCTCTCAGTGGGGTGTGGAGTATCTCCGCATAGCTGCTCCGTGACGTAGTGCACACTGTACACCCAGATGCTCTGCTTAGGCCCTGAGCTTCCTGGGCTTGAGACAGTTCCATACCGCTTCAAATTCATGCCTCATGCTGGGGGTTTAGCTCAGCAGCGTAAGTGCCTGCTTGGCAAACGCGAGGTTGTGAGTTCAATGCCCAGCATACACACACACAAAAAAAATCATACCTCATTAGGTCTTCCCAGCGTGTGCTTTTTTAAAAATACAATTTTGTAAGTGCAAAATACACAAAGCAACTTTTCTCTAGGCTGAGAAAAACCAAGAGCCAGTCTCAGAGAGCATGACCTCAGAGAGTCTTTGATCTCTTCCAGAGTGACCTGCAGCAGGCTTGCCATTCCTGTGACCTCCTGGGCAGTCAGTTAAATTCAAAATGTGGATAATGGTGCCATCTTTTCAGGTTTAGTGACCAGTGTCAAGTGCTATCATGGAAAGAAGGTCAATTCTGCTGCACCCGTGTGCTGGGAAACTGCGTACCATTCATTCACCTGTTCTGCTTCCATCCATCTCTATCAGTCTTTCATTCTATCCTTCCCTCTATCTGCTCATCTCACTGTCCCACTGGCCTCCCATCCGTGCATCCATTCTGGTCTTCCATCCATCCTCCCATTTATCTATCCATCTATCCACCCATCCATTCATTCACTTCTTGCTCATTCAATAATAGTTGCTAACTTGCCAAGCTTTAGGAGTGCTATACAAATGATTTAAAAAAAAATGTCCCCAATGCTCAAAGAACTTGCAGTCTGGTAGGTAAAATAAGACCATCTATTCAACGAGCCAGAACACAGAGCAGATTAGGAGGAGCTACTCCCAATGTTTGAGCTGCTTTGAGGCCTCAGAATTAGATTTCCAGGGCAGAGTGTGAGGAATTAGAGGCTGTCAGCTACCTTTTAGACATGGGCCACTTCTGCATAGCAGTCCCTACCTTCTGATCCCATTGAGAAATCAGGGTGCCTGTTTTCCTCTGCCTGATGACTGGGACATTTGGAATTTTTTGTCACTTTGCCTTTACGTACTTCACGCAGATATAATCACACAGGGACCCAGTTCTTTGAAATTAGGAAGATGAGACCGCTGAGCGGGTAAGTGGTGCATGAGCTATGACCTGGACATCTCTGGCTCTTCCAGCCTCTGTTCCCCGAGTCTCAGTGCCCAGATACCCTGGAATGCAGGGAGAGGAGGTCGAGGGCCGAGTCGGGGGTGGGAGCCCGAGGCCTGGGCTGGTCTGACATCTGCCTCCGGTGGTGCAGTCACCGGTCATGGAGGATGCTGTGGGATGTGGCCCTAACCTGTGGGCACTGACTCTTGGGGAGGGCAGGGAGTGGGTGACGTGTGACCTCGGTTCTGCTCAGTGCAGCTGTGCTCTGGGGCCATCCCTGTGTCCCCACAAGGTGCCTGGTGTGGAGAACGCATGCTGGCGGGTTGACAGACAGACAGACTGACTGACTGCAGAATCGAATGGTTCCTGAGATGCTCTGCTGTGCTCTGTCCGCCAGGTTAATGGAAACAGCGAAGGAAATGACCCGGGAGTCCTTGCCGATCAAATGCCTAGAAGCCGTCATCCTGGGCATGTATCCTTCAAGTCACATGTGCTTACATTTACTGCATTCGCAGTGACCTCGCTCTGGGGCTGGTTGTGCCTTTGACATCCTAAATTCACCACGATGACGCCCAGCGTCACTGTGGAGGAGACAGCTGAAGTCTCCTCGCGCTTCCCTTTAACTTTCCCTGGTGAGAGCTGGGCCAGGCCCGAGCTTGGCTCCTCGGGCCATGTCAGTCCTGGGGTCCCGGCTGCTGCCCCCACCGGGGCTCGCTCTCAGCCCAGGGACCTTGCAGAGTCTCTCGTGTCAAGGAGAATTCTAACTTGGGGGATGAGAGGAGAAGCAGGTGTGGAGACACTCGGGGAAGGTGGGATCAGGGAGCCAGGAGAGCAGGTGGTGGCGGAGACCCAGCAACGGTAGCGAGTCCTGGCTGGATGAACACAGCCGACACTGGGTCTGGTCCCTTTCGCACTTGCTGTTGCATTTCCCATGCCCCTCTTGGTTGTGCAGCCTGAGAAGAGTCCACGGTGTGATCAGGAGATGCCTTGAATGTTTAAGTTTTAAAGATGTATTACAATAAAAGGCGTATTGCTGCCGGACGTGGTGGCACATGCCTGTAATCCCAGCTGTTGGGAGGCTGAGGCTGAGGATCACTGTAAGTTCGAGGCCAGCCTGGGCTACATAGTGAACCAAAGGCCAGCTTGAACTGCACGGAGAGACTTTGTTGCAAAAAAGCAAAACACACATTGCTGTTAGTCCACCTCCGTGGACCCCGCCACGCTTCAAACACACATCTGACGCTTTTTGCCACCGCCTCTGGCAGTCCTGGAAGTCCTCTCTCATATCTTTAGTTGTGCGGCTGTGGTTGCCTCAATGTCCTCAATTGGTTCCAGACATTTACCTTTCACAGTCGTTCTGAGTTTGGGGAAGAGTCAGGCGTTGCTCGGTGCCGGATCTGATAAATAAAGCAGATGAATGCACAGCGTCTTTTTACGACCCGCCTTTCTGTTGGGTGACACTGGACAGCAGTGTCCACTGTGTGTCTGATCAGATCTCACCAAGACACTCACGAAGGAGAACTTCCAGAACTGTTTCAGAAAGCGGCGAGAGTGGTGGGATGTGTGTGTGAAGTGGGAGGGAAGGTGGGTGAATGGCAAGAAGTCTTTTATTGTGATGCAATTGTAATTACAATTTGTTACAATAGCAGGGGGGGCTATATTTTGAAAAGAATAAACAATATGCCTTTCACTGTAATACTTTTTAAAAAATTGAAGCATTCAGCGTAGTTTCTGAGCAGACCTCATGTGGTCCAGAAAACCTTCCATGCCACTCACTTCATTGGTGGCGTCGGCAATGGGGCACAGTCAGGTAGAAGCGCAGAGAAGCTCCGGTCCTGGAGTGGACAGCTGCAAGGGACAGTGGCAAAGGAAACGCATCGAGGCGTGAGCTGTGGGCTGTGAGGTATGCACTAAAGGCGGGAGCAATGACCCCACATTTCTCACGTAATAAAGTGGGGATCCAATTTGTGGGGACAGGTTGAATTTCGCGGTATGGAATTGGGGACGGGGTGTTTGGAGAGTGGAGCTCACAGTGGGGACCAACACTCAGAACACGAGTTTGGGGTCTGTGAGTGTTGCGGGGACAGATGTGGCTGCTAAGGAGCAAATGACCAAGGGTGAAATCCAGTGTTTTTCTGTGCAGCTGGATACAAAAAACCAGAGAAAGGGACTTAAGGAAACCGGGTGGGAAAGGGAGGTGGCTGTGGGTGGAAGGACGTGGGGCTGGTCCAGCCCACCTGCTGGTCTCCTGGCTGCTTTCCCGGGAAGGAGTGCCCGTGCCTCACTGTCATCTGCTGAGCGGTTACAGGCTTGGTTGCAGCAGGACTGTCCACAGGTGCCTGGGCTGACACTGGAAGGTGGAAACTAGAGCCTCCCCAGCCCCTCCCCAGCTCTCCCAGGGAGCCTGGCAGGAGGCCAGGCCAGGGTCAGCCTGCAGATAGCTCAGGGCCCCAGCTCCTGGTGGTCACAGCTGTTCAGCAGAGCCTCTTGTAAGTTTAACGGGGTGAACCATCCGCCAGGGGTCTGCTTGGGATCATGGAGGTGAAGACAAGCAGGGGCCCTCTGCTGGGAGGCAGAGCTAACCCCAGATGGCCCTGCCGGGCATGTGGGTGCACTTGGGCACAGGTCATCGTGGCCCTGCACGGTGGATACAGCAAGCACTGTGTCACGGGAATTACCTGTGACTTTTGCAGGTAGATGGGAAGAGATGCAGGACCTGCTTCAGCCTGTGGGCTGTTCCTTTGGTTTTCTTTTTTTCTTAGCCTTATGACATTTCAGAAAAGTACAAGCAAGGCGGAGAGGGTGGAGAGAGATTCAGCTTGAGCTGCTGAACGCGGGGAAATCTGACTCTGGGACTCGGACAAGAAACACAAAGCTAAACCGCGGAAGGTCACATCGTCTTCTCTGCAGTTTGCTCCGAGTCAGCACCCTGGCTCCTGCTTTCCCGAGAGGCTGGCGAGGGCTGACTTGAGCCTTCCTTCCTCTGTCCCTCCTGCAGATCCTGCGACAGAAGGGATGTTTGACAGCTAGGAGCTGGTCAGTTGGCCACATAGGTGCCTGGTCCATTTACCTGTCCTTCTGGCATTTTCTTTCTTTGTATTTTAGCACAGGAGTCCTTCATGAGGGACATCAGGAGTCGAACTCACGACCTCATGCTTGCTAGGCTGGTGCTATATCCCCAGCCCTAAGCCCTCACCTAGGTACACATTCACACTTTTGCATACATGCTGGATGCACAGGTCTCCAGTTCCTAATTATCTTCTGAAATACGGCAATTGTTTTGGAGGGGCTCTCGGACCATGGTGATGGTTGCTTGTGATGCTGGAGCTCTGTGGTTGATGAAAGTAGCGGGTGTGTTGTGATAGGTGGATTCTACATTTCCCCTGAGGCTGGGTGCTAGCAGATGGGTCAAAGCTTTGGGGT
>PVLA01011310.1:0-54368 GCA_004027455.1 Hydrochoerus hydrochaeris
ATTTTCAATTTCAATAGCTAATATTGGGTTCTTCACAGTTGCTATATCTTCTTGGTTGAGCTTTGGTAGTTCATATGTTTCTAGAACTCTGTCCATTTCCTCTGTGTTTCCCACTCTTTGTGAGTAGAAATTTTCAAAGTAGGTATTCATGATCTTTTGAATTTCCATGGGATCTGTAGTAATTTCTCCCTTTTCAGTTCTTATTGCATAATTTGTGTTTTTTCTTTCTTTCTCTTGATAAGGTTAACTAGGGGTTTGTCGATTTTGTTGATTCTCTCAAAAAAACAGCTTTTTGATTCATTAATTCTTTGTATTGTTTTTTTAGTTTCAATTGCATTGATTTCAGCTCTAATCTTTACAATTTCCCCTCTTCTATGAGCTTTGGGTTTAGCTTGCTCTTCTTTTTCTAGAAGCTTCAGATTGAGCATTAGGTTGTTTATTTGTGCTCGTTCTGTTTTCTTGATATGACAGTTTATTGCTATATATCTGCCTCTTAAGACCACTTTCACTGCATCCCACAGATGACAGTATGTTTTTTCTATATTTTCATTGAATTGTAGGTATTGTTTTACTTCTTCTTTAATTTCATCTGCAGCCCACTGGTTTTTCAAAAGGCTGTTATTTAATTTCCATGTATTTATATAGGTTTTACAATTTATTTTGCCATTAATTTCCAATTTCAGTGCACTATGGTCAGATATTATGCATGGTATGATTTCAATACCTTTGCATTTACTTAAGGATGTTTTATGGGATAGTATATGGTCTATTTTGGAGAATGCCCCATGTGCATCTGAGAAGACTATGTATTCTGATGTGGTTGGGTGGAACACTCTGTAAACATCTACTAAGTCCAATTGCTCACAGGTATGATTCTGTTCTGTTATTACTTTGCTGACTTTTTGTCTAGTTGATCTATCTCTTTGTGACAATGGGCTGTTAAGCTCTCCTGTTATAATTGTGTTCTTGTGTATTTGGTTTTTCATGTCCATTAGTATCTGTCTTATATAGTTGGGTGCTCCTATATTTGGCACATATATATTTATAATTGTTAGTTCTTCCTCTTGAATTTTACCACTAACAAATATGTAGTGACCTTCTCTATCTCTTTTAATCATTTTAGGTTAGAACTTCACGTTGTCTGCAAATAGAAGAGCTACCCCTGCTTTTTTCTGGGTTCCTGTTGCATGGAATACTGTTTTCCATCCTTTGACTTTTAATCTATGAGTTTCCTTTTGGGTCAGATGTGTTTCTTGTATACAGCATATTGTGGGGTCCTGTTTCTTGATCCGTTCTGTCAATCTATTTCTCTTTATAGGTGAATTGAGGCCGTTTATATTTATGGATAGCACTGATATGTACTGGCTCGACTTTGCCAATTTTTGTTCCAGTTGTTTCTTTCTGCTTTTCCTCTTATTTAATTGCTTATCCTACCTGGACATTTCTTTCTGTTGTTGTTTCGGGGATTGTAGTCATTTTTATCTCTGTCTATTATGTCCTTCAGTACTCTTTCTAGGGTTGGTTTGGTGGACATGAATTTCCTTAGTTGCTCTTTGTCATGGAAGTATGTTGTTTCTCCATTAAATTTGAATGAAAGTTTTGCTGGGTACATCAGTCTGGGTTGAAGATTGTTTTCTTTCAGGGCTTGAAATACCTTACCCCAAGCTCTTCTTGACTTGAGGGTTTGTGCTGAAAAGTCTGCCATGATTCTAATGGGCTTTCCCTGATAGGTGAGTTGTGTTTTTTCTCTGACAGCTTTTAATATTCTGTTTTTATGCTGTATGTCTGAGATCTTAATTATTATGTGTCTGGGTGTGGATTTATGTTGATTGTGACTGGTGTTCTATATGCCTCACTTATCTACATATCAAATTCTTTCCCCATGTTTGGGAAATTTTCTGCTATTATTTCTGTAAATACTTTATGTATGTCATTTGCCTGCACTCCTGTATCTTTGCTAATGCCCATTATTCTTATATTGTTGCTGTTGGCATCATCATGAAGTTTCTGCATTGTCATTTCATGCTGCTTTGTTATTTTTAAAAGTTCTGTCCTTTCCTGATCACTAACTGTGATCCTGTCCTCAAGGTCCAAAATCCTATCCTCAGCTTCCTTTAGGCAGTTTTGCATGCTTTCCATAGAATTTTTTGTTTCTTGGATGTCTCTTTGAGTTTATTTCATGAATTCTGCTTGTTTTCTATATTGTTCATTCAAAGTTTCAATCAGTTTCCCATGCTCATGTTCTTTTTTCTCTAGTTCTTCTTTAGCTGCATTCAACAACTCCTTTACTAAAGTTGTTATTTCTATCTTTACATGGGAGACTACTTCTAATTTGATTTCCTCTATAGCCTGATGCAGTTGTTTTTTTTTATTTCACTGGCTATCTTTTCAGAGATTCCTGGTGTGTTACTTTTGGGGTCCTCTATTTCAATGCCTCCTATACTTGCTTTTGGTGAACTATATGTTTGAGACTGCATTTTGCTTTTCTGTTTTGTCATTTTCACTCTGCCTGGTGTTTTCTGTGTGTAAGAGGGAATCATACACTCTTTTCAGACACACCGAAGCCTTACAGTTAGTTGGAGGAGGTTTTACTTCTGGCCCTATTTATCCCCTGTACACCTCTATTTTAGGGGTATACTCACCACATTGATACAGTCAATCCAGTGTAGTCCAAAGTTCACCACCTGGCAGCAAATTTCCAAATTTTCTCACTCTAACTGGATACCGCTGAGATCTTCTGCTGTTCCAGGTGGGAGGGCGGGTCCATCCATAGCAGTCCAGGGCAGTTTTCAGTCTTGGGCGTGTCTCCTCGATGTTCCCGGTGGCAGGGCAGGCCCACAGGGGAGGTTCAGGGTAGCCTACCCCTGAGGCAGGCTTGCACTTAGTTCCAGGTGGCAGGGCAGGCCCACGGTGGAGGTTCTGGGCAGCTTACCCCTGATGCAGGCCTCTGCTAAGTTCCCAGTGGCAGGGCGGGCCCATGGTGGAGGTTCCACGCAGCTCACCCCTGATGCAGTCTTCCGCTAAGTTCCCGGTGGCAGATAACATGCTCTTTTTGAATATACCTGTTACCATTATTTTTCTCAGATGTTCTTTAAATGGTCTATTTTACCCCTATTCTATTTTATCTATTTACCAATATGGACTAGTACTATTATCATAAAACTCTTAAGATTCTGGTAGTTTTGATTAAACAGATCTCAACATAGAATGTGATTAGAAGAAATATAGATTTTTGCAAAAGATATTGATAAAAATTAAAAATATTGAACCCTGTGAGAACTTGGGCTCTTAAGAAGATTGACATTTTTAGTAATCTAAATTTGAAGAGTCATTAGCTTCACTTCCGCTACATAAATGCCCTCATGTACATATTAACTTAACTGAGCCAGCTGTCCTCATACACAATGGACAAGCAAAATGTGACCTTTTTGGTTCTTTAGTCCATGGAGACAGAACTTGCTGCAGTTAGGTCAGATTTTCCTTATGAATTTTTCTTATTGAAAGAGTAATTGCTTTTAAGAGTTGATTTAGAAATGCTGCTTTGGACAGTAACTTTTGTGCAGTTCTTGAGTTATGATAGAAATCATGATAAGTGTTATCTCCGCATCATCACTAACTAGCAACTTTAATTTTACATGCCTGAATTTTCAGATTTAAACTGAAGAGGAAAAAAGATGTAAGCATCCATGTTTAAGCATATTCTATTGTTTTCAATAACACATCTATGTGATTTTTAAAAATGTATACTTTTCTAATAATGCAGTAATTAGCTCTAGGATCTGGCTCTATTGAACTTCTCCTTGTGCAATTTAATGCTTATGTTTTAATTCCACTTGTATGTGAATGACTAAAATTTAGTCAGCATTTTGTGCAATATATGTTTATCTCAGGTCAGATTAAACTACTATTTATTAAATACTATTTTTCAGCAGCAAAGCAATCTGTTGGTTTAGTATGCTTAGCCCAATGCTAATGGAGGAATTGAGAAGTTATTCACCTAATCTATTTAATGGGTTTCCCAAGATTCAAAATTGGTTTTATAATTTCAGGTTCTTCCTTTCCAATTTTTTAAAATCTTGACATCTATCTTCATTTTCAAGTTAATATCTTCATCGGACTAAACCATTTTCTTTTTCTCAAGTTCACCATTTCAGTATCAATTATGATTGCATTGTAATTTTTAAATTTTATTTTATCATGTCAGTACACAGCACGAGCTGTCTTTAACAAAGTTTTAAGCATACAATTGTTTACTATGCATGCAGTATTACACAGCAGACCTCTAACATCTTTACTTCGTGAAACTTTATGCCCATTAAAAACTATCTTCTTGTTTCCTTTTTCTTCCAGACCATGGTAACCACAATTCCACTTTTTAAAAAAATGGAATCAATTTGACTGCTATAGATTCCTCATCTAAGTGGAACTGTGTTGCGTTTGTCTGTGATTGGTTCATTCCCCTTAGCATAATGTCCTTAAGAATTATCTATGCTGTTTATATTTTTTACATTTTAAAGCTGAATTATAGCCCATTTTATATACTGTTAAAGTTACAATGTATTTACTTTTTAAAAAATGGTAAGGCAGATATTATGCAAGGGGAGACCATGGTAATATGTATAAGAATCACTGCAAAGTGTTCTTTTAGTGGGTAAACGGGTTGGAAAATGGAATGCTGGCAAGTGACGAGTGAAGAGTTATAATTAAAGAACACAGGAGTCAGTGGATGGAAGCTTACTAGGAAAAACATGAATGATATTTTTTACTTTCTTTTTCTTTATGTCTAAACCAATAATTTTATAAAATTATTTATAAAGAGGCAAGAGTGATGTTATAGACTGTGGTCATATGCTAAAGGTTGCAGATTTATTTTTCTAAACTACTTTAGCGGGAGTCTTCCTACAGCAATATTCTACCATGTCAGGAAAGTCAGTCCCAGGATTGGGACTAATAAAGCAAAGATTTAGCCAAGTCTGAATGAAGTCTTGGCCAAAGGAGAGTCTGTCTGAGTATTTACTATTACATTTCGCTTATCCATTCATTTGCTGATGAGCACTGCAGCTGTATTCACTTCCTCCCTACTATGACTGACGCTGCAGTGAATGCAGGAGTGCCAATAGGTGATTGTACTTGAGATTCTGATTTCATTTCTTTTGTATAAAGAAATCTAATCAAATCACTGGACCATATGTTAGTACTATTTTTAATTGAGGAAACTTTGAAATCTTTTATGCAGTGGCAAAATCATTTAGCCATTTCCAACATATGCATAGGTTCTAGTTTCCAAACCCTCACTAACATGTGTCATCTTTTTAGTATTGTTTTTGTCCTAACATAAAATAAATGGCAGACATGAAGTGATATTTCATACTAGTTTTGATTTGAACTTCCTCATCATAAGTAACACAACTTTATTTTCATATACCTGTTTTGTGTTTTTTTCTTGGGAAACTGTATAACTCCCTAGAACATTTAAAAAATCAGATTTTTAAAAAAAATATTGAGTTGTAGGACTTCTTTATGAATTTTGAAAATTAACTGTATCAGATATTTGGTTCACAAATTCATTCTTTCTAATAAATTGACTTTTTACTGTTTTGTTTGTTTTCCCTTGTGTAACTTTTAAAGTTGAATATAATACTAATCACAAGACAATATAGTAAGCAGCACCAGAAAAGGATCAGACATAGACCCTAAGGCCACGCCGTCATGACACACCCGGAAGTGGGCTTCCCAGTGCCTACACCGATCAAATCGACATGATTACAATTAGTTCTCCTTTAAGAGACAGAGATAGATGCGAGCGGGGCAGAGAAAGAGTCAGAGGAAACAGAGATATGCGAATACATATTCTACATGATGAGCTTTGCAATCTAGTTTCAGACAACCATAACCAAGTTTTCTTTTCTCTTCTATCATTTTAGAATAATTTAAAAATAAGCATTCCAAGAAAAATAAAACTTATACTTGCAAAGTTAGATGCTATATAAATTAGATATATAATTTATTATATTTTGAGTTATGAAAAACAGTCTTTTCCACGTGCTGAAAAGTATTTTCATTTTTTCATCAATAATCAAAGACTTTTCTTAGACCAAAAATTTACTATCTTTGTAAGAAATGAAAATATTTTAGGAAATTAGTCATTCATATAATTTCATTTCTAAGAAGTTCATTTGGCAGTATAACTGACTTTATTTGAAGCTGGGAAGTTATTTTATTCAAATAGAATATAAAGTTGTATTCCTATGTATTACATACTTTCAGATTTGTTTTATCAAATAAAAACTCATCACTTCTACTGCAATAAACCCATCTACACACTTTATAAAAGTAAATTTTTCATTTAAAAATAATTTTCTCACCAGAAAATATGTGACCTATTGCATATTTCCTAATGCATACTTGTCTTCATTTATCCTTACCATAATGTGCATATACATACATGTATATATCATAACATGCTGTTTGTAATAAATATACCCAATTTCTACCACTACCAAAATGTTTAAAAAATAATTTTCAGTAAGTCATTTTGTTCCTATTTTAATAAGAAATTGAACTTTAGTGATATCTTTCGCCATGGCCATTCTCCTGCCCATGCATGTGTACCAATATTTAAAAAAAAATTTGGTTTTTATCATGCAATATGTTATCAAAGCCATGTGTAGAAAAAAATCTTTGCTATATAAAAATGTACTGTATTTAAACTTTTCTACCAGAAAATACTCATGACTTAATCAATAATAAAATAGGAAGATGTATATAATTCAAATATTATATATGATACAAAATATTCAAACTAAATGCACTACTTTATAAAGTTAACATGTGCTAATAACAACATAAATATTGCAATAAGAAATTGAAATTACCATTTTCACTTGACCACACCATATTCTTTGTTTGGAAACTACATAGTGAATGTCATTAATGTCCTTCCCAGTATATTGTCTTAAATATAATTTAAGACAAAAATTACAAGAAATTTGATAATAGCAAATAATAGAATTTCTCTTTGTCTATTATTATATTAATAATCACTGTAGCCTGAATATAGGAACTAAAACTTGGTACTTGGAAAACTAGTATGGACTATTTATCTGGACAAATAGATAAATTTCAAAAAGAAGTACATTCCCGCAGATAGGCCGAGATATCCATGCAGAAGCCTTCCTGCTGCCCTGAACACATAGTGTACTCTTCAGAGAGACAGAACAAATCTTTCTTTGAACAATATTCACTTTACAGACTGTCACATGAATGAAACTTTTCCTCTCAAGCTCACCTAAGACAGAACTTTTTTAGAATACTAGATCAAGTTGATCACTGGAATTTCCTAGAGTGGTCATAAATCACCACAATCTTAGTGACTTGCAAAATAAAGTGTATTGCTTCACTTCCTTAAATATCAATAGTCTGAAATAAAGTGTCAACAGGTCTACTTTCTTTTGAAAGCTTCAAAAGAAAATCCTATTCTGCCTTTTCCAGATTCTAAAGGCTCCAGAAAGTTGGAATTTCCTTCCAAATTCAAATGATCATCTTCTTATTACATAGGCAAACACTAAACTTTCTCTTTCATCTGACACTGAAAGAGTTCTGTCTTCACTATGCTATTATCATATGTATAATATTAGTGATCTCACTTGTGATAGATTATTTTCTAATTATAATTTGAACTTTTTAAAAGAAGAAACTAATGTTTTGAAAGTTTCTAAAACTGTCTAAAATGTTATTTTACAAACAGTTTTAGATTTTTTTTTTTTTTTTTTTTTGTAGCAGGGATCAAATTCAAGACCTTCTGCTTGCCAGGCAGGCGCTTAAGTCACTGAGCTAAATCTCTGGCCCAGTTTCAGAATTTTTAATAACTTGTGCTGATGCATAGGTCCAGGTAAACAGTCCATACCACTTTTCCAAGTACCAAGTTTTAGTTTCTATATTCAGGCTACAGTGATTATTAATATAATAATAGACAAAGAGAAATTCTATTATTTGCTATTATCAAATATCTTGTAATAATTTTTGCATTTGAAATGTTTATTTAGGAATCAAGTGATTAATATATTTTAATAAAAAAGCTATAAGCATGTAATTTCAACAAATTAAATATAAAATTAACAAAAATATAGTTATTTTGCCTTCTTTAAATTTGTACTGAAAGATGAAAGATATCTAGAGAAATAAAAGACTCGGTGGGCTGTCCCCCTGTTTAATATAGCCATTTTTCAATAACTTCATGCTAAATTTCAAGGGAAAAAATTCATACCCTCCCTTCTCTTTTTCAAATAATTATCACATCTTTCTTATTCCCAAACTTCTACATATTCTGTGCCTTTATTCTATGAATACAGCAAATGAACTACAAATGTCCACTGCAACTTACTCCCTGTTACCAATCGAAGGACTTTTCTCTTGCCACAGAAGTATGGGTGTTCTCTCTATTGGTATGTCCACATTACTGATTTTATTGATTATTTTCATTATAAACAGATCTTTCTTCAGCATATGTTACACATCCATATATTCACCCAGTTTCTGAACTAATCCTTTCCACTCTCCTGTATCTGCAGTTTTTTTTGCTCACATATACTAAAACAAAAACAAACACAAACAAGCAAAAAACAGCAAAGAATTTTCCAGACTGCTTTCTTCTTCCCACTGATCCACTTAAACCATTTCTTTTTAGATCACTGATGTCATCTGATTTGCCAAATCCACATGGTCAATTTTCAGTCCTTCTCTTCCTTCAGCTGTTAATAGTACCTGACACATTGACCTCCTCTTCTATCCAAAACCACTTGACTTCAGCTATTTCCTCTCACGCCTCAATCTTTTCAGCTGGGGTTATTTTTTAGATTTCCAATGATTTTCAGGCCCTTTCTACCCTCCATTAGTACTCACTATGTAAACAATATTTATCAGTTCCATGTTCATGACCTACAACTTTGGCATTTACCCCTAACTTCAAGGCACATTGACATCTGTGTTATTTTAATAAATTTAATAAATGTAGGAAACTTTCAATTTCCATCAGAAAGTCTTAATTTCTACTTCAAACATGCTTCATTATACACAGAACACGTCCCATAAGTGGTGTCAATATGGTCCCAGACTTGTGAGTTGGATTTTTCTCCTGTTTCACCGACTATACCATTCCTCTTATTAATCCTAACTACTTAGCATTTGCCAACCATCATTTGGACAGGGATGATTTGGAGACTTTGAAACAGGTGTCATTGTTTCCCAATGATGTGTTTTCTATTGTGGCCCTTGGTTTATTCAAGTCTTAGTTCAATTGTCATTTTACAGAGAGCTTTCTCTGAATAACCAAAGTAACTAGTTATCTTCTCCTAACTTTAATCCGCTCTCTCTTACTCTCACTTACTGTCTTCTTTCAATCACTAGTACTACCTAGAGTATATTTATAATTTTTTTTCTCAAAATGCAAGTTCTGTAATGCCTCATTAATCTTTTCAAAGGAGGTGAAAAGATGATAAAAAATATACTAGATAATTGTTTTTTAAAATATAGGGAGGAATGCATCTTGGCATGTGGAAATGCACTCAGAGCATTAGTCTATTTCTCATGTGTTTCAACAAAATTTTAAAAAACTAATCTCTGTAATCAATTCACATTTATTTTAGCTAGCTACAAAATTTCATTGTAGAAAGGAGAATATTAACTTCAGATACTGGCACTGAAAGGTCTTTCTACAGATACTCTGTTGAGTTATTTTCATTTCTTTTGACTAGAAACTTCTCTTCATTTTGATTCAGCTCCCTCACTATGGTTACCATGCTTAACCAGGTCCAACAAAATAGGTAATATCACTATTTCATCAGTATTTTCCTGGAGGTGGAAAACTAGCTTTCTCTCACAAAGTTCAAAATCTCTTTTAAAAAACTAATGCATTTAAAGGTAAATACTGTGTTTTAATTTGATGTCATATCTGATAGTTAAGTATATATTAATATAGCAGGTTCATTCTCTCTCTCCCTCTCTCTCTCTCTCTCTCTCTCTGTCTCTCTCTCTCTCTCTCACACACACGCACAAACACACACATATATGCACATAACTTTTAGAAAAAAAATTGTTGTTAAACTGTCAAATGAGTGATATCCCAGAATGAAAGTTATTCCCAATTCAGAAATTCACAAGATTGTATTCCTTACTTTTAAGCAACTTAAAAGTGACATTATTTTCAAATAACAAACAAGGTTCATCTCAATTTCTCAATTTAAAACAGTATTATACTTCTATGCAGAAGTTTAAATAAGACTTACCTTATCAGAGTATTTTTATTCCATTAGTTTTGTTTTTTCTATAAACAAATATTGCTATATTCACTATAATTACTGTATTAAGAAAGTTCCATTTAGAATGAGATTACAAGGAAATTATAGACATAATCCATAATTAAAATTGCTTAGTATGACAACTGAAATAGCTTTTACTCTGCATGTATTACTTGGCTAGTGAGATAGTATATGACACAATTTTATTTTTAATTCAGAATATTAAAATTAGTGTATTTCTCATGTGTTTCAACCAAAGTGATTTTTAGAAATGAATCTATATACAGTATGTTATAGTTATGGGTTATGCAGAGAACAGTAAGAATCAGGACATGGAGTTTACAATATTTTTATGATGTCACCCAAGCTTAACACAAGAAAATGCAAGATTTTATCTACATCACTAAAGACATAGAATATTCAGCCAAGGGTCTGAATCCCACAGCAGTGTCCCACATGAGTCCAGATAAAGACCCAGTGCTCACGACAGTGCCTCCCAGAGTCCAATTGGAGATCTAGAGCCCACAAAAGAACTCATACCAGTCTGTTCTATGGATCCGTGCTGGGAAGGCCCAAAGATCAGCGGTGGAAGCCAGAAAGTCTATGTCAGCGGGGTGAAGGAGCTGTGCTAGTAGGTTGAGGGTTCTACGCTAGAGCCAAGAAGTCACACTCACAACAAAGACCAGGGCTGTCCTGAAAAGCACCACAGCCATCCTCAGCGACACGAAGGCCCCAAGCTCCTCCACTGACAAGCACAGTCGAGTACATGCCAGGAAGCCAGCCTGACGAGTTCATCCTGGAGACCAAGTGGAACATGTCTTCCCCTCCGGAGCCAGGAAGCAATGCTCGATGTGAAGACCAGAGCTTCTCCAGGAGAACCAATGGCTCAAACAGCAACTGGTGCAAGAACCCACAGCACCTCAATATCTTAATGCAACTACTGTGAATAACTTCTCCTTCTCCACATCTCCATGTATACTGGCAACTTTCCTCAGGTGAAACGTCTATGCCCAATGCCATGCTGATGTAATCCAGCTGGTGTTAAGTTGACCACCAGTTTTCAATCCATAACACTATTTCTCATTTTACTTAGTGATGCCTCATGAAACAAAATTTTGCAAATCCTTACTTTTTGTCCTAAGCCTAATTTGGTATCATTAAATACCAGTTATTTTTCTCTTTACAGTTTAGTAATCTTCAGTATGAATTTCTTATACTAAATTTTGAAATTTGAGTATATTATATATTTTATTACCTATTACATTTTTTTAAGCAGGGTCTCACTATGTAGTCCAGCCATGCTGCAAATTCGTGGCGATCTTCCTTCTTCAGACTCCAAAAGGCTGGGATTACAGGCCTGCATCACACCCAGCCCTATCACATGTTTAAAATTCACATTAATGGCATAAATATTGTGTCAATATTCCTATAATCTGAATTATTCCATCAGGTAATTATTTTTTATTGCATTTTATGCCAGTATTACTTCTTTCCATATTTGGCTATAAACTTACATTTCAAAAGTTATATTTTATACAAATAAAATAGTATATATTCATTCTCCTTTCATCTTTATGATCACATACATGGAGATATTTACAGTAATACCTATAATTATCTAATTATTGGTAATTAGAAAACTCTTGCAGAAAAATAGATTCATTATCCCCTTAATTACTCCTCTTTGTTTTGTTTTTCCTTAGTGATGACAGAAGCACAATAACCATAGAATAATACAGAAATCTCACTGAAAGTTGAGATGCTCTCATTCACATAATGATAAGCAGCAACTATCTATAGCCACATTAAGACAGGCTACTTCCATTCCAAACCTTGAAAGCACAGCAAAGTATTGGTCAACATCATCAAAATTAGTTTATCCTAGAAATTTGTCCAAGTTTTTAAAAGCCCACGTGATTAAAAATGTAGAGAAAAAATTATTATTTGAAACAAATATGAAATGCATAGCAATAATGACTGCGGCTCAAATGCATTCTTATGTTAGAGATAGAGAAACACCGAAGAAAGCACTTGTGAATATACATGTGCCTCGTGGATATATATTATCTTTTTCAAAGTAGCTGCATGGCATTTCTAAAAATTACTCAAGAAAATCATGAACAAAATAAAGACTAACGTTTCCACTCCTGGGACAGCATTCTTTTACGTATTTTGTATATTATTGGGATAGATTTTTTCAAGGCAGAAAGAACTAAATTATTAGTAGTTAACCAAAAATTGTACTATGAAAGAAAATTTAGTGTTCCAGAATTTCAACACAAAAATCCTAAATGTATAACTATCTAGCTGACCACGGACAGACCTTAACTATTGCACTGTGACCAGACAACACAAAAGCTATATTTTCTTTGGCAAACACATACACTAAAAAGAAGATTAATTAATAGTTTTAAATAGTTTAATTTCCTATTAAAATCAGAAATTTTGCATTTTTCAAAAAAATCAGAGGATAATGTGAAGAAAATGGATTTTTTTCACTTGCACAAATAAGTGCGTATAAATTTAAATTCAGCTACATCCCTAGAATTCCCAACTTTAGTCAGATTCATTTATTTAGATATCTTCCTAAATCTTGAAGTCTAATTCATTTGTGACCCCTTTCTGAAACAATCTTTCTACTTAATGATTTATGTTTCCAAATACACATGCACATGCATCCATCCTACCATGAGTATAAATAAATTTTTAAAAACTCGATACACACTTATTCTCAAGTTATTAGAAGGATATACTTTTGCAATGTATAATCATGGCTTGGTGGGTATGGGCCGAGGGATAGACTTTACTTCTTCTTCATTTATCTCATTCACTCTATCTTATCATTACTAAAACTCTAACTTCAGAATCATTCATAATATATGATTCCATCTTTACCCTATGGCATCATATTACCAAGTTTCCTGATTCCTATTTATCTGTTTCTGGAAATGAAAAGTAGAGAAAAAAACTTTCTAGTCACTCATTTTGTGAAACATTGTATTTTATAGCAATATTTCCTCTAATACAAATATCTTACTGAATCATATAAAGTAGTAGATATTTCCTAGTTTTATAAGTTAAACTGCGTGTTTTGTGAATGGACATTAAAAACTTGAACTATTGAACTTCAGTGAAAATTCTAAGGTGAAAAGTGTTACTTTCTATAAGTGATTGTTGTTCAATTGGAAACCAGAGTTAATTAAGCAGGGGAAAGCCTATAGTTTAAATTTCCATGTTTTTTTTTTTTTGTTTAAGATTTTATTATTATTTTCTGAAAGTTTTCTAAAAGAAAATTTAGCTTTCTATTGCTTTATTTTAAAAAATATATCAAAATAGTATTTTGTGGTTACATGTATACTTCTTTTTCATGATTTTTCTATGAAGATCATTATTAGAAAAGGAAATTATTTTAGGTTACATATGGTTTGCCAATATTAGTATACTCAGGAAGAAGGAAGAAATTGATGAATAAATTTCTTTAAGTGATGTATGGAAGCAAGATGCCCCAATTGCTTCTATTAAATGTAAATAATAAATTTTAATGTATATTAGGATTTAGTACTTATTTACTTATTGTATTTCATCTTTACTGTAAAATCATGAACATGATCTAACACTGACACCTGCAAATATTTTTGTATAATGAAGGCAATTATATAACATGACCTTATTTTTCTTTGAGGATTAACAATAACACTAGACATTTTTTCCTATAATACACTCTAAAAAATGCCTAATTAAGCATAAATTCTTCAGAGTGTATCACTTACATGTCCCTGTCTATTAGGCAAGTGTTGCAGAAAGAATTGATAAATTTAAACTTATGTTTCTTTACAGACATGATTAGAGCAAATTAACTGTAGTTAAGTCACTCCGTGAAAAAGCTAAATTTATTTTAAAAATCTGTTCATTCAATACACACTGATAAAAAGCTAAGCTGGTCTAATGGTGAGAAAAATATAATTATAAATTGAAATTGATTTTTGGATAAAAGATAAAGTCTGGAAAAATCATAGCAAATGAATTTGATATATACATAATGAGGAAAATTATCAGAAATTTTACATAAGAAAGAGATTCTCATATTGAAATTGAAGGAGGAAATGTCTAGGCATATATAACTAAACTAAAATAAAAATTTTATAGTTTATATTCTTAATTTTTTACATTGTATTTTAAAGAGATAAAACAGAATAAAACCAATCAAAACAAACCAGTGTAAGAGATACAGGACTTCACTGCAAAATCAACAATAGTTACCATAATGCCTCTTGATGTCTTCAAAATAACTGCGGATAACATTGGACATAGTAAAAATCAAACAGAAGAGAACAGAATAGAAACAATAAAAACAATGAATTCAATAAAAGACTTCAAACCAATAGTAAATCCAAAATTGCTACCATAGTATTTCTTGCCATCTTTGAAATAGCTACTCCTGCCATCAGATTTGACATAATCAAACAAAATAACAGAAAATAAAACCCAACCCAACAAAACAATGGAAATGGTATAGGACTTCCAAAACAAAACCACAGGGTATCAACAATGCCTGCAACCCTCAGAGGAGATCCCCCTAGATGCCACAACTGCCAACCACTATCCACTAAGCCTATGATCAGATCACTGCCCCTATACCTACATTGTTAGTGAAATACCAAAGCAACACCGGCATCCAACTGCATTTCACCTCCATAGTGATCATCATCACAGTCCGTGTTTCTCTGGAGAAGCTGGTCACTTACAGGTGTGTGAGGGGCTGGTACTTCTTGTATGCCAGCCCTTGCACTGGAAGGTGCTGGTATCTTTCTGTTCCAGTCTGGCAGTGGTCCAAGCATGATGCTGGTTCTCAGATGGGGTTTGCTTCCTGGTGTGGCCTTGTTCTCTCTACCCCCAGTCTGCGAATGGTGCTATTTTATGGAGGAGAGCCTGAGGTCTGTCTGTTTCAGTGTGGTGGGGACCCCCACATGGCTCTGGTTCCCAGACTGGGCTATATTTTATATTCTTAAAAGTGCTAAGAGAATGAGATATAAAAGTATCTTCATGACCAGAAATAATGATTATGTGAGGTAATACACATATTAATTATACAGATTTTGTGATTCCTAACTATACATGTATTTCAAGACACCATATTGTACAAGATAAATATATGCAATTTAATACATTAATTCAAATAAAACAATAAAATAGAAGCAGTAATAAATATCTTTCAAAATAAATGGAAAAAGAAAACACGATCAAATAGTTTGATTACTGAGTTATGCCAAACATTTAAGAGGAATTATGACCAATTCTTTAATATGCCAAAGTAATTGAGAGATTACTCATTCTATAGGGCCAGCATTACCGTCTATTAAATTAAGAAAAGGAGACACACTCACTCACAAAGACAAAAGGAAATCAAAATCATACAAGCTACAGGCTAATGTCTTGATGAACATACATGCAAAAATCTTCAAAAATTTTTAGTAACTAATCCAAGAGCACATTAAAATATTATTCACCATAATCAAGTGAGATTTATTCTAGAGATGTAGAGATGGTTCACTACATGCATACAAATAATTAAAATACAAAGAGACAAAACCTTATGTTGCCTCAAATGATGAAGAAAATCATTAAATAAATGTTAACATTGCTTAATGATATAAAGTCTGAAAAAATTAGGATTAGAAGGAACATAACCCAACACAATAAAGGAGATATATATATATATATATATAATCACCAACAGCTAAAATCTTACTTAATAAGTGATGGCTTTCTAGGGATGATCACTTGCTCTATTTATATTCAACATAGTAAGGAAGTCTTAGCCAAGTTGAAAGGTTAAAAAATAGAGGGCATTTAAATTGAAAAAGAAGAATTCAAATCACAACTCTGTAGAGAATAGAAACTTGTATGTAGGAATCTTACAAATTCCACCAAAATCTTTCCAAATTAATTATCTTATGCATTTTTTACCATGCTATCTGTCATTTTCTACAAAATATTCCCATGGTGTATTAGGAAATATTTTCCATTTTGACATTTTGGAAAATTAATAAATGGGAAATATCTTTAAAATAATCACCAACTCCAAGGACATTTGGCACATTATTTTAAAACTAAAAAATGCAAGATGATTATTTAAATGTATGAACAATTTACTGTCTATCATTTTAATGGGATAAAGAATGATGGTGTCTTGATTCACATGTTTGTGAATAATTTGGTTCACAGAAGAAGCATTTGCTAACATTTTGCTTTTGTTTATGAACTTTGCATCAGGTGAAGAGTAGGACTAAGGTCAACTTTCCCCAACAAACAGGAACAGGTCATGTTTTCCAGAATCATGGAATGAATTAAGTTCATGAATCGAGGTACCGCTGTATTCCATGGACAGTTTTTGTGCCTCTGGCAGCTACTATTCTAGTCTTTGCACCTGTGAATTTTACTTTTTTCAATTCTATACAGAAATGAAATCAGGGTGTCTTTGTGAGTCTGGGTTTATCATCATCCAGGATCATTTCTGTTTTCTTCTTTATTTTCTTTTTTTCCACTCTTTCATTGATTAAAGTGATTAGTGGATTTCACACTGCAGATGTGTATGTACATGCACAATACATACTCTGATCATTTTTGCTCTCCTACTCTCCTTTCCCTGTCCTCCTTCCTAATTTAATAACTTTGGAGTGTCAATACACGTGTTTGGTTTATGTCCATCCTCCATTGTGACTTGCACACTGCTCCCCTTCCCTTTTATTCCCTTTCTTTTATTTAATAATAATCTCACTTTTATTTGGCATAAATTTTACATTTCATATATTATTGATAATAGGTAATATTTGTCTTTCTTAGTCTGGCTTATTTGTTCAAAATGATGTCTCCAGATCCATTAATTTTCCTGCAAATGACAAAGTTTTGTTCTTCCTTATGGCTGAATAATACTTTATTGCACATACATAAACTACGTTTATATATACATATATCTGTTAATTGGCACCTAGTCTGGTTCCATGCCTTCACTGTTTTAAACTGTATTGCAATAAACATGGGTATGTAAGTTTCCTACAGTGTAGTATCTTTTAATATTTCAGGTATATACCAAGTGGTGCTAAAGCTCAAATGGTACCTCTAGGTTTAGTTTCCTGAAGAATGTCCATATTAGCTTCCATAGTGGGTATAAAAGTCCCATGCTTGCTCTGGCACACATATAATATGCTAGAATTGTAAAGATACACAAAAGAATAGTATAGTTCCTGCATGAAGATGACTCACTGACTTACTTTGTGAAGTATTCCGTATACAAATTTGCCTTTCCGCTAGCAGTGTGAAAGGATTCCTTTTTCTACAAACCTTTCCAATATTTATGTTTTTTTTATTCTTGATAATAGCAATTTTGTTGAGGTGAGTGGGTAATTTTGATTTGCATTTCTCAAGTGGCTACAGCAATTGAACATTTGTGTTTCCTTAATGGCCATTTGTACTTCCTCTTTTAGGAAGTATTTGTTCAATTCATTTGCTCATTTATTGATTAGACTACTTAATTTTTTGGTGTTTTTTTTCTATTCTTTATATATTCTAAGTATCAATTTTCTATCATAAGATTATGCTTTTTTTTCCATTCTGTAAGTTGTCTCTACATTCTGTTGGTTTCACTTGCTGTGCAGAAAAATTTTTATTTGATGTAGTACCATTCATAAATGTTTGCTATTATTTCTTGTGTTTTGGATTCTATTATTTGTCTATGTCTATGACTTCAACTGTTTCTCCTATGTTTTCTCAAGCAGTTTCAAAATCTATATCTTATACCTAGATCTTTGATCCACATAAAATTTGTTTTAGTTAACATGAGAGATAGTGTGCTAGTCTCAGTATGCTATAAGTCTATGCCCAATTTCCCCAGACCCCTTTGTTAAAGAAGCTCTCTTTTCTCCAAAGTGTATTTTTGGATCCTTTGTCCAGAATCAGATGGACGCAGTTGCATGGATTTGTTTCCATGTCCTCTATTCTTTATCCACTTGTCTCCATATCTATTCTGGTGTCAGCACCATGTTTTTATTATGGTGCTTTGTAGTATAATTATGAGTTGTATATTGTGATGCCTCCAGCCTGGCTATATTGGCTTGGGCTATTCTGGGTCTTTTGTGTTTCCATATGAATTTTAGGATTTTTTTCTAGTTCTGTGTAGAGCATTATGACAGCATTAGTTCTGCCAGTCCATGAGCATATAAGAAAAATCTACATCTATTGTCACTCTAAACAAGGAAACGTAGAAACGTTTTCTCTCCAATCAAGTACAAAGCAAGGATGACAACTTTACTCTCATTCAATGCAGTTCTTGAAATTTTAGCTGGAATAACTAGGCAAGATTTCAAGACATAAGGAATACAAATAGAGAAAAAGTTAAAGTGTCCTTGTTTGTAGATGATATGTTACTACATATAGGAGATTCAAAAGACTTTTAGAACTGATAAATAAATTGAACATTGTATGGGGTGTGAAACAGATATGAAAAATCAATAGCTTTATTAGGAACCAATAATGGAGTGTATGAGAAAGACATCAGGGAAGCAATTTCATTTGCAATACTTCAAGTAAATGAAAACATACAGAAATCAATCAAAGTGAAAGATTACTATGATGAAAATTAATGAACACTGAGGAAAGAAATTGACGACACCAGAAAATGGAAAGCTTTTTTTATACTAGAAGAGCATACTGTTGTATAGGTGTTTTGTGGTCTCTGTATCTATTCTTCAATTAATAGACGAAGAATTATTTTTGGCACTCCAGTTCTAAGTGAGACTTACATTTGTACTCCTATTGAACAAACATATGTTTTGCTGTCCATGTTATGTATTATTTTTATTTTATTTTGATTTCTAAGTGTTTTGTCTTCCAATTTAATATTATAAAATGATCACATTTAAAAAATCTTCCACATGGCTTTAACAACACTTAAGAAATGTGCTGGTTGACTGAAAATAAGAAAAATATTATTTATATTTTATAAAGTCTTCTCATTACTGTCATGGTTGATACATTGTGTCAATTTGAGAAGTTTAAAAGTTTAACTAAGAGATTCAGCAGGGAGCCAGGATCCTTACTTTGTAAATATCCTCAAGAGGAGGGCGCAGAGATTTGTGAGTGCTACCTCTGCTGGGGGGGGGCGGGGTAGCCTGCATATAATATAAGGGAGGAGAAGAAGCTTTTTCTCCTCCTTCTTGTTCTAGTAGCTTTTGATGGCTGTTGCCTTGAAGTGTTGCCCCAGTGCCATGCCACCCTGCCTTGGAGCCAGCTGATTATGGACTGAAACCTCCACAAACAGTGAGCTAAACAAACATCTCCTTTCTTCATTTTGAGTGTTGGATATTTTGTCCCAGTAATGAGAGAAAGGTAACCAAGATAATCATGATAATTTAATTTGTACTCATTTTATTTCCAAAAGAATTGTTAAATATTTAAAATTTCACATTATCGGTTCAGTGCTGTGAATTGCAAAAAAACACAAGGACGCAATGTATTTTAATGCCTGTAATCCCAGAATTTTGGGAGACTCAGGCAAAAAGGTAGTAAGTTCAAATTCCACCTGATAAACATAAAAACTTAACAAAACCCTATTTCAAAATTTTGAATAAGTGAGAGAAAGAGAGAGTTGTGGATGATGGGCTGGTAATACAGTCATTTTGAAGGCCCCATGATCCATCCCAGTATCACAAAATACATATTTGAAATCTTATATGTTTTAAGTTATTTCATTCACTACTATGGATTAGCTATATTTTGTGTATTATATATTGTATTATGTATTATTTTGTATTATTGTATTGTGATTCACTTTCTTAATTTGTATTACAATTCATTTTCTAATCCCTAAAGATATTTCTACCTGGCAGAATTTTTAATAAAGTCTTCATTACAGTAAAATTTAGCTTTATGTTTTAAGAAAGAATGTAGCCACCTTGATGGTTTTGTAGTGAATATGAAGGGCTTATATGAATTTTACGTTAGTAGTTATTTTTCTCAGTCAAATCATATCCACACTTTTAACAAAAGAAAATATTAATCATTTCTTTAAGCAGATAGATTTATGACATAAAAGGTAAAAGCTTAAAACAATTACATAAGATAAAGCTTAGAAATACTTTCCTATTTGGATATCTTTCCCTATTGAACTATAATTTGAACTACTATTTTTGAGATGGTATTTATTATAATATCTGAGTACAAAAGTAGAATAATTTCTTAGTAAAAATATAATAACTGAGTACAAAAGTAGCATAATTTCTTAGTAAAAAAAGAAATCCACAAAGTGAAATTAAATAAAGTAATCAACCAATTGATTTTCTAGTAAATCAAGTTTCATTAATTCAGGTATCACATACCATACTCAAAACCTTCATCTTTAACATCATCTTTATAGGCATCAACAGATTTAATTCTTGGCAGAATTTTTCAATTTTAAAATCATGATAAATTTGGTTCTAGTTCAGTGTGCTGAGGACTTTACCTAAAAATTCCTAGACTCATGTATATACACACATACATATACATATAAATATACATATACATATAAATATATACATATACATACATATACATATATACATACATATAGACATGATAGCATAGTGTATAGTGTATGTATATAGCATACATAATTTCTGTGTTTGCGTTGTAATAGTACATATGATCACTGACTATCCTCCTTATCATGAGAATTACAATTCAAATTCAGAAAAGGTATGTTCTTTGACACCATTATAAGAATAAAAACAATTGAAGAGGAACTTTGCTTCACTCATTATACTTAACCTGTAGCAAAATTTATAAAGTACACATTTTGTATCCTATTCCTATTAAAGATAGATAAATCTTAATATAGAGATACATAGATATAGTAAACATTTTTAATAATTAAAATTTCTATCTCAGTATTGATATTTACTTTAGTATCCATTATGTGCATAGTAATATGCTAATACATATTCAAAATTATGTTTATCATCACCAATATATGCCATAAAAATGACTCACTTAACTGACTGATTTTCCATTATTTTGGTACATACAAGCCAGCTTTTCATACATGCAGTATCATCAGATCCTCTTATATATTAATATTAAATTTTTATTTCTGTGTATGATTTACTGCAGTTTGGTTGTTTAAAAATACACACATTCTGATTACCTGATAGTTTTCAGGAGCACGGACACAGCTTATCTGAATTTTCTTCTCAGAGTCTTATAAGGCTACAATCAAGATGCTGACTAGTTCACATTCTTATCTATGGGGAATGTTATACACAAAAATCACTTAGGTCACAGACAAAATCATTTCATTTTGTTTGTAGAGCTGAGAGTTGCTCCTTGGGAAACCATCCTGAAGGTCAGGAAGCAATCCGCAGTTCCTTTACATGTACTTCTAGAAGACCAAAACAAAACAAAACAACAACAACAAAAAAACCCTCTCTACCATGCTAAGACTGTGTCATGCATAAATTAGCTAAATGAAGATAGGAACCTCTCACTACCTTTAACAATTTCTGCAGAGACAAGTTGTAAGGTCCACCTGCACTCTGAGTACAGTACACATGGCCTCGATTCATTAGAGGGCCCCTGGGTGAGGGCCTGTCAAATATAGACAATTATTTTGGAAAATGACATGGGGACAATTATTTCGTTATGTATTCACTATTATTTCATTCATTTTTTACTCAACTTGGAGGCATCTGTATCTTATGAATTGTTCTGAACAGAATTCCCACTCCATAAACAATTTTCAATTAAAAAAAGTCCTAACCTGATCCTTTCTTTTATTGTCCATGTCGTCATCTGTCCAATATAGCTGAATACAATTTTTAGAGTGCTTAGCTAGTTACTTCATATGGCTAACTAGTGGCAGAACTAGGAAATCAACAAGAGTCATTCCAGAGTCAGCACCTATGCATGTATATTATGTACATTCATATATATACATACATTGTATGTAGTTCTTGTAATACATTAGAAAAACACTTATATTTTTAAATTCATGCTTTGTTTACTTAATCAGTACTTAGAGTCTTGCTAAGAAATTTGCCCTCAGAGAAGATTCATTTATTCGTGTTTCTTTGGATGCACAACATTCATCAAATAAATTTAAAATCTGCATGCTGTGTCAGAGAATGATAGCACAAAGAAATATCTTTCAACTGACCTTTTAATATCATGCACACATGAGAATACCTGAGTCAAATGGATCTGGTAGTTTTAATTTTGGGGGGAATCTCCATATTGATTTCCACAGTGCTATACTAGTCTACACTCCTACCAACAGACCCTCTGGCATTTGTTATTGGTTGGTTTCTGATGATAGCCAATCTTTCTAGAGTGAGATGGAATTGTTGTTTCAATTTGCATTTCTTGAAAGATCAATGATGTTGAACATTTTTTCATATATTTATTTGCTGCTTGTTCTTCATCTAAGAAATCTGTATTCATCAAAGATACTCATTTTTTGGCTTGGGTCTTTAAACTTCATATATTTAAAGTATACCAATAAAATTAATTTTAAAGAATCATGTATGTACTTCTGTGAACTTTAACATTCAGTTTCAAACTAAGCTTATTTTTGGTAAGAAACTGAAGGATGTATACTTAAATCTAAAACTAATAGATGAGAGCTTTAAAAACCTAAATTGAAAATTCTATAAAATAGGATATGAAATTTTAATGCTGTGGTTCTTTGTGATGAACTTTCATAAAAAACATAAAGAGATAAAAGTAAAAGATGTTTTTGATGCTTATTCAGTAGAAAAATCATCAAGAAGAAACTGAACCAGACTTTTCCTGAAGTAGAAGCACAGCATCTTACAAGCACTCTATTTTATATATCCATATTTATATTTTATAATATATATATATATAGAAACTAAGAATATCCAGTATAATGACACTCATTAGTAAAGTGTATGTTCACTCTTTTCTCAAATTTTTGACAGTCAATTTTTTAAGCCAGCAAGTATGGCATGATTATTAGAACAAAAGGGTTAGAAGTGTTATTTATAGAATGAATTGAACATTAGAATTTCAAATAAGGTAGAATCTTCAATAATACATTGAATAAATTATATTTCTCAATAATATATATTCTTGTGTGGTGCTACAAAAAAGGTTACTGTCCTTCCCTTGTTTATCAAGCATTTTGTGATTAAATGCTATCATTCTATAAAGCATAGGTCCCATATTGACTGGATAAGTTGCTGATTTCACTTTTCCAAGAACCCACTAAAGTTGTACGAGAAGAGTATCTAAGGCTGGACCTGACTGGTGTTGTCAGACAGCTTTCTTAAATGTATTCTGAGTTACACCGGTCTCATTTAACGTTTACAACAATTGATTATATGTCTTAAATTTTTGAAACAAGTTCCAGTATAATATAAATGACTACAGCAATTGTAGGAGTAGTTCTTATGGGATTTTTTCCCTTTTCTTCATGTTTGGTATTATTTTCATCAGTTTTATTTTATTCCATCTCATTTGGAGTGTTTACCTGTTTATCTACCTACCTTATCTACCTACCTATCTATATAACCTAAGAGAAGTATGCAAAAGGCAAATTAGTGCACAGTTTAAAGGTGTCCGTCCAGACAAATTTAGATGTTGTCACACGCCAACAAGCGTTAGCCCCCACAAGGACCAGGTAAACCTACTTTGGCTAAACCAAACTGCAGAAAGAGGTGCATTAGACCTCACGGCGCCCTCTGAAAATGTTAATCTGTGATTCTTCATGTTAAAAACAGCTGGAACAGGATAACTTTGTAAAGAAAAAAGGCGTATCCAGCTCATTGTTCCGGAGGCTGGAGGGCACGGTGCCAGCACTAGTGCAGCTCTGGGGGGATCTCATGACGTCATGGAAAGATTGAGTGACGCAGGGTGAGACAGGCGCTGCAGGGATTCAGAAGTCAGGTTAGGCTTTTATCAAACTCAGTGGGAAATGAGGTCAGGGACTTCAGGAAGGTTTTTTGTTTTGCTTTGTTTCGTTTGTTTTTATCTGCTCTGAGGTCACATCTGCAGTGACAACATTCTTCCAATAAACTCCACTTCTAAACTACCACCTCCCGGCAAGACGCTGAATGTCAGGCTTCCAATATATGAAACTGCAGGGGCAAGCAACATCAAAACCATCTCAGAAACACGGGTTACGTTTACCATACCTCAAATTAGGTAAAACCTGACCATTTCTTCCGTGAATTTGAATTAAACTCCTAATTTTTAAAGAAGGACATATAGCCCGGTGTGTCCTGTAATACTAGCACGCAAGAGGCTGAGGCAGGTGGGTCATCACGAGTTTGAGGTCAAAGTGGGCTACTTTGTGAGTCCAGCCTGAACTGCATAGCCTGTCTCAAAAAAATAAAAGCAAAAGTAAATAAGCAATAAAAATAACAATAAAATATAAAAATAAAAGCAAATATGTATCCATAATAAGATTTAAAGGAAATATAAATATATTTTACCTAAGCATACGTGTAAATATGTAACAGTTATAAATATACTTTATTGTTTAAAAGAATATATGGAAATATATTTATAAGTGAATATATGGAGATATATTTATAAGGGAATATATAACAAATTTACATATGTGTTTGTATTAATGGATAAATATAAAATGACCTAGAAAGAGGGAGTATATTTTAAAAATCTCCTAAGTTTCTTGAAACTTAGACACAAAGAATAAAAAAGATAATTCATCGGGTTAACTGTCAGTGATAGCTGTTCTCTGCAGCAGAGAAGACATCATCAACGCTTCCCACCATACTGAAGTAGAAGAATCATTTCCAGTAAGTTAAGGAAATGTATTTAGTATGGTGAGAATGGCAATTTTTGGAAAGGTTCATGTTTTCAGTTTGATAGTGGAGGTTTCCAGGAGAGAAAGATTCTTTTCTTCTAGCATGTGGATAATGTATATTTCTCAAAAGGAATACAGAACAGTGACAGGTTTCATTTTTACAGAGCTGTCCAGATTTTGCCAGAGATCAGATGCTCCAAGAGTTTGACTGCAGAGCCTGGTAAAGGGCAGACTGCCCCTGGACAGCCCTGACCACTCTGGGATGCTAGCTTGCTGCCGGATGCAGTATTGCAGCGAGATTTGTCATCATATTAATGGCAGTGTGCTCCAAACTCTGATATCTCAAGAAAGTTAGTGGCTCTTCATATAGCAGTCAGGGACAGAGGCTAAAAGCACACTTAACTTTGTCAAAAAATGTATTTTAGGAAAGAAGGCTGTGAATCGGCCTTGGCTACTTTTCTCATATGTCACCTAGCCATATGAGACATGAACAAAGACAAAAATCTGAAAAGAAGAGCTTTGTTTATTGGCAGTATATTCAGAAGTGAATGGCAGGCAAAGGACTTTATACTCTTTCCAGAGAGGACTGAGAATTTGTAGTTAGGTTGTAGCTGCCATCTGGATGGCTCTCAGCTAGGGCTATTGAAGTAGTTATGCTGTCCTGAAATAGTTCTTCTAAATTACGTTAAAAGATAACATTTTGGTTGCTTTATCTAATCTTATTTACTGAGTCACAAGTATACCATGATAGGATACCTTTTGAATACTAGCTTATATTTTCCTGTTACTCAATACTTGTGTAAATGTATGATATAATGTATTTATGCTAATTATTTTCTACATTTTTGTATGATGGAAAATCCATGAGAGAAATTTTATTGTTCAATATTTTCATCTGCCTAGAAGAGTAAACTCACCTAATAGACCCTCCATAAATGCCTCTTGGTTCAATGAAGTTTTTAGACTGTGTAAGGCAAGATAAATGAAAATGAGCTTCATTTGAGGTGAATAAAATTGATGAGAAATTTGAAATTTCTATATTATGTATTCAGTTATTGTGGTGGGATATTTTAAGCTTCAGATAATTATATGAGAGATTAAACTTGGAACACAAACTTCTTACCTGTAGCAACATAAGACAGTTATTCCGACCCCCAATATTTTGAAATCATTTGAATGCTAATTCTAAGTCAATATTATAAAAACATATTTGTTAACTGTACCAGAGTATAAAAGACACCAATTAAATTACTCTCTGATAAGCAAATACTATCAATTTATGGGTCAGTCACAGCTGTTTTTAGAAATGGACATGCACTAGATTTCTGGAGTATAACTTTATTAGTCAAGGAGATACATGGAGTAAATTTATACTTAGGGGACATGACCAAAATTTGATATGGGATTTATTTTTTAAAAAATGTATAGCAACACTTTGGATGTGTTATTTGAATGGCTTTTCATTTACCTAAAATTATTTAACAAGACAATGAGTTTCATTTCCTGTGGAATATTTTCTTTGAATTCTAAACATCATAAAACTAAAAACAAAATTGCTCATATCTAAAGCATTTTATCTGAGTCCATTGAACAGTTTAAATTATTTTAAGATTGAAGCAGATATAAATTAAACTGTTGAAAAGAAATATTTATAGAAATTATTCATTTTCTTGTTACTTAAAAGCAAAGAAATATAGCACATTCCGCAGAATTAACCTATTTCTCCAAGTGATGAGGAGTATATTAAAAAAACTCAAAAAAATACTTTACACAACTTTTTATTGTACTGTTTTCAAAAATACAAATGTCCTGGAATAAAAATGGGCAGGGTCTTAGATCAACTACTGCTATGTCTGGAGATATACTGGCATTCATTTCAGTTATTTTGAAGTGATGTGCCATCAGGTTGTTCTCATCTTGAAGGTTGTTAAATGAAAACAAATTGTTTTAAGTCAGAAATGAAACAAAATAACATCATCTATGAGAAAGCATAATATTCAAAATGAAAGTAGTAAAAGGGAAGTGGAACGGGCTTTGTTAAAACTCACCAAAGAACATGATGCAATTTTTCTCTCCTTTGCTAAGATACAGATTTTTCTTCAATTTTTAAAAACAATTTCCACTCAGGTTTTTTATCATGTTAAAAAATTTTACAGTCTTTTATGCTAATGTTGTGCTTGAAAAAGAAATTTTGAAGCACTAATTATCTTAAATCTTCATGGAGATACAACCTTTTTAGAATGGACCTGCAATAAGTTATTTTTAGAGTTTAGAGAGCAGCACAGTGGACTATTCCAGGCCTGTATCCCTTACCACCTTCTGGACCATGTGTTCTCCAGGAAATTCTCCATCCTTAGTTGTGACAAAATGAACAAAAGTTTAGACTCAAATTAAAGACCTTTGAGTCACATACCAGATTGTAACTTAGAGCCAGTGACATCCTCTGTGAGCTTGGCATTTCCTGATAATAACTTCATAACTTTGCTAAAGACACACTGAAAGAAACACATGTTTAAGTACTTTGAAGAGTTGATGTATGATGAGTCAAAGACATAGCGGCCTGGTCAGTCCACTGGAGGCTCTGTCTTAAGCATGTGTCTATATTCATTTTATTTTTTAATACTCAAAACAATCTTATGAGGGTGGTATTTTTATATCTATGTTAATTATAATTAAACTAAGACAAGGATGCTATTTAATTCATTCAAATCATATTATAGACAAGTTGAAGAACTCAAATTTTTAAAGAAAAAAATCTACACCCACTAGTATTAATATTCTTTCTTTTTCCTAAAGGAAAATATGAGTTGTCGTGGCATAGAATGCTGGGATCTCCTAATGATTGTGTATTCTTTGTGCTGTGTGTGCCTAGAAGTTATAAAAACAAGGTCTGAACACCCTATGCATTATAGAACACAAACAAGAGCCTGATGTATTTGAGCCCAATGTATAAATAAATATAAAAAGCAAATATGCTTGTAAAGTAAAGTGTAACTATGGATGAAATAGCATTAAAGTAAATACGGATAAAATAGCATTAAATAAAAACAGAAATAAAATAGTTCCTTGTGTCCTCTAATAAACTTTATCTGCAACTGGTATATTGAAAAGAATAATTCTGGGCAGAAATAGAAACGGGAGGACCTCAGACACGGTTAGGATCTGCCAAAAGTGGTTATTCTTACAGAGAGGATTGTGCGATCATCTAACACAGGTCAATCACATGAAAATGTGGATGTCTGCTTTCTCCTTGGATAGTAGTGGACCTTGCAATATTGGTTTTTCTTCCCAAATAACAACCATTGATACAAGCTGATCACCAGCTGGTGTTTTTAGACAAACCCAGAGCATTAAAGTTTATCACAGCCTCCCATCTTTATTGTCCATTTAGGCTAATTCATTCTTTTACGTTGTTTGGCTTCCTCTTTAGTCATTGGAGTTTGGAATCTGTGAATCAGATAAACAAGTTCAAATCTCTGTTCTGTTGCCATCTATGATTGGGGATATTGTGTGCAATTCTGTAATAACAATATTCTAAATTTACAAAGAAATTGAGCATATCCTTCTTTTAATAGATTTTCTGATGCTTCCAAAAACAGATGTGGTAAAAATTGATGGATTATCTTTACTTATCTGCATACTTAAGTGAATCTCTGATTACTCTACCAGAAAGGAATTAGCATTTTAATGATGTTTTCTACTTAAATTATGTAGAAATTTTCATTGATATTCTCATGTAAGATGCCAATAACTGATTTACCATCTTAAATTTTTAAGGAGCAGCTTTTACTTTATAATTGAATTATGCTTTAGACAAGTTCAGTAAATTAAACTGATTAACATTTGATTCATGCAGAGTCAGTTTTAATGAAGACCTGTTTCTAATGTTATCAGTACAGTAACTTCTCAAGTTACCTGCTTGCAAATTAAATAACAGAAAAGATGTCTTTCCTTAGAGATTACTTGTCTGCAAATTCATGCTGAGAAAAGGGTTCCAATACATTAAACAAGTGTGTTACTATTGTTAATGGATAGCATGGCACAGGTAATTAACCATGAAGTCATTAAGGCTTTTCGGTGCAGTGACAGTTTTATTTACCCATAAGAGATTAATGAACATGTCAAATGTTTCTCTCTATTTCAGATCAGGCTTGAGTGGAATTTGACAGAAGATGTGTCAGCAGTTTTGTCTCTGGAGATATTTAGCTTCAGGGATCATCTTTGGCTCTCTCTTCACAGCCTGCTTGGGCCAGTACGACGATGGTAAGGCTGTCATTAGTGTGATCGTAGAGTTGGTCGGGATTTCTTCTATCAAATTAAAAAAGAAACATCACAAAAAGTTCATAATATTAATGTGCAGTTCATCTTTAAAGATTAGTACATATGTGCAGTATTTAAAATTAATTAAAATAAGTTTATGAAAGTGACATCAATTGCATTTTGTTTCTTAATACAGGCTCAAATAAAGTGGAAAATCCAATATAAGACCTGTATACGAATACTCATTTTCACTAAACAGATGCTTAATTACTATTAAAAATATTAAAGTCTAATGAAAAATCCTTGTGTGTGGTCGAATGTCTCAAAGAAAGCTCACAATAAAAAAAATCAAAAAATTTTTGAGATAAAACTTCTAAGGATCAAATTACATGCTGTAAGTGGTTTTAGTGTTAGCACTTTCTTTGATGTTGCGTTATTATATATCCCACTACTTTACTAAGAAGGAGTGAAGAAGTATAAAGGAATTTTTATTTGAGTTCTTAAGTCATTCCCTGATAGTAAATCAATCACTTTGGAAAGATGTATTTGTCTTCATTCTCTACAGGGAGATTTAACACATTATGTCTGTGATGACCGAAATGTACCTTTGTCCGCTATTTCGGTATTAGAGGAAACTGTCCTTGAATGCTGCATGGGAGTTAGAGATAGATAGATAGATAGATAGATAGATAGATAGATAGACAGAGAGACAGAGAGAGAGAGAGAGAGAGAGAGAGAATCTAAGTTTAATGTAAGAAATACTGTGGGCAATTTTTTTTCTTAAAGTTTTAATATTCAATAAAATTCATTCTTTTTTCCTTTCTTTTGGTTACTTGTACTAAACAACATTTGGTCAGAGCACATGGACAATTAACTATCTCATAATTTTGTTTTTCTGTGATCATGTTGCTTTTAGGTACAGCAAAATATGTGAATATCTTTTGTACTTTGCTTGACAAAACTGACTGACTGATGGTGGACCTGGATTACTATTACTTTATCCAAAGTGTTCAAGTTATGCATATTCTCAGTCTTCACTAGTTGGACAGGTTGTTATCTTTAGAAATTTACAGAATAATCTACAATACTATCTAATCAGATTAGTTGGTTTACCCCTGAACACTCTTGCTAATCAACACAAACAATATTGATATTCCATCTGATTCCTGAAAGAGGGATTGTGATCAAGAAATCAACCAATAACAAATGCTGGCAAGGATGTGGAGAAAGAGAAACTCTTCTCCACTGTTGTTAAGAGTGTTGATTGGTGCAACCACTGTGGAAATCAGTGTGGAGATTCCTTCAAAAATTAAAACTAGAGGTTCCATGTGACCCAGCTATACCTTTTCTTGGTGTCATCTTGAGAGAATTAAAAGCATATATTGTCATGGTTTATGTCAGATGGCACCCTCAATTCTCATGCAATCATAGATGCTACTGAGTCTGGCTTTCATGATTGGTTTGTTGTCTGGCAATCCAACTGGTGATGTGAATGCTACACCCACCTAGGGGTGGAGTCAGTATACAGTGTAATGGCAGGAAGAAGGTGTGTCCTTCTCTTTTGTTGTTTATGCTTGCCGTTGGTGGCCACCATGAATGGCTGGCCCTCAGCCATGGCACCCTGTCTTGAAACCAGCTGAGGATGGACTGAAACCTCCAAGAACTGTAAGAAGCCTTTCCTTCTCTAATTTATATATTTATTGCACTACAATTTGTAATAGCTAAATCTTGAAAACAGCCCAAATGCCTTTCAGCAGATGAGTGGAAACAGAAGATGTGAGATGTTTTTATACAGTGGAGTATCACTCAGCCACAAGAGACCAACTCCAGACATTTTTAGATAAATGGATGCATCTTGAGACCATAATCTTATGTGAAATAAATAGGGCACACACTTATAAATATCACAGTGTTCTCTGCTTTGAGAAACCAAACCAAGGTGAGTTAGGGCAAAAATGTGTAATAGATATTTAGAAATAGAAAAAAAACTTCAAATGGGAAGGGTGAAGTGGAAGGAAGGAAAAGGAAAGAAGGAAAAAGAAAAAAAAGAGAAAAGAAGGAAAAAGTAGAAACACAGTTGTTGTAAATAAAGAGGAAAATAGGGATTGAAGGGAGGGAGGGGAACAGAAAAAGGAAGAATCAAGATATATCATGTAAAGGTACAAATTTCCTATGATGAATATGATCATTATGTATATCTAAAATGTACCAATAAAATTTTTTTAATTATTTCCATTTAAAAGATTCTCTCTCTACTAACACACACACACACACACACAATTTCCAAGATATCTTGAAATAGCAAGCCAGATATTGATATTTCAGGTGCTCTCTTTGTCCTTTTGAGCAAATGGTCTGGATCAGACCATTGCAAATCAAACAATGCAATAAAAATAATCATTATTTGTAAAATGAATGCTACCCTTTGTACTTTTAACAAAAGGAACAAATTGAAACCATTGAAAAATTACATTCAGTTCCTGTGAAAAGGCAGAACTCATTTTAAAAGTTCTTGAAAGATGTTGACACTGAACAAAAATGTAATTATAATTCTGCTTGACTCAGAATCATCAAGAACTCATGTATCTCATAACAGAGCAGCATTTCTTGGTTAAATCTTCCTCTGTTGAATCTCTGTAAGTGTTACGACCACTTCTTCACCAGCTCCCTTAAGCTCTACAATTTGGATTTTCTCACAACTGTACTGAAAGTGTACTCTCTAAGGCATCCAATGACTACTTTCTTGGGCAAATCCTACAATTTACTAGCATTTCTGTAAATGGCATTATTGATCTAACTTTCCGGCAAGTTCCTCAACAGAGACATTGCCTAGGTGTCTGCATATCAGACTTCATCTTCAGGAAAGTATTCTGCAGTTTTATGTTCTGTGGCTTTGGAATTGTTCCACTCTTATTTAAGAATCCATAAAAAGCCACACTTTATAATAAGAAACTTGGTTATTTTCTGAAAATTAAACATGATAGAATCCTTTGTAATTTTTTTTAGCTTTTCTGACTTTATTATCAGTAGATATGAAGCCATTACATATATAATCACTTTTCTCTGTATTTCACATTTTTGACTATAAACCACTTACTTAGTTAACATTTGATTAAATATCCAACTCTTGAGAAAATATTAGGAAAAGAAAAAAAATAATGCAGACCCTGCATTCCATTGCAATAACGGAGATACTAAGATGAGATTATATAATAGGAGAATTATATGGATTCTGTTTTAGTGGAATACATATTAAAAAATCTACTGAAGAATGTGTAACATACAAAAAATATTTACAGAAAGAATGCTGAGTTTCCAGTTGAGAAACTTACAGAAATTTAGGAAAAACTTGGAATATCTAGTTGTTATTCTGATTTAAAATCTATACAGCTATCTCCATACAACACTGAAGATTCTACATTCCATTTTACAATGTTGATCAAGTAATTTTATATATTAAAGTAGTCAATGATCACAAAATAGTTTGAAATGGAGGTTTGCATTCACTTCTTTATAAAAAATATATACTAGGACAAGTCAGTACCTAAATTGTATACCTTCTAACTCATGCAGTCCTAAGCTAATATTGTTGACTTTATGCAAGGAAAAGGCTGTATGTGCTTCTCTAGTCTCTCTTCTGCCACTAAACCACCGCAACCATATGTTGTAGATGGCTGAGCTGTGAATGGTGAAGCTTCAGTCAGCTCTGGTGTCTGAGTGTCTACAGGAAGTGGATCTGTTTTTCCCTTGCTCCCATCTCCCTGTAATGCAAATGTACTATAAGAGATAAATAATACATTTTTCATTTGTGTTGAATGGCTGGGTTGCTACTAAATCTTGTTCTATCCGAAGGAATTCAGCTTCAATTACTATTAACTAAATGGGAAACCACTAAACTTAACTTCCTATTACAGAATTTTTTCCAACTCTTTTTCAAAAATTACTTCACAACCACTGGTTTATGTCATATTATAACTTTCTCTGTGCAGTGTTACTCATGTTCACTATGTCTACCCATATGATTTCCCAGGAATACTCAAAATACACTGAACATTTATTTTATTACATCCTTTTCCAACACTAAAATTTAAATTTTCAATTATTTCTCCTCACTAGTTTTAAATAGCCTTTATTTGTCCGTATGTCCCTTCGCTCTGTGCCCTCTCGCCCTCTCTGTCTCCCTCCTCTCCTTCCCACCCATGTCCCTGTCCTCTTTCACATTCTGTTCTTGTTTCTCCGGCACCATCTCTCTTCTCATTTTCTCTGATTCTCATTCCTTTCTCTTCCTTACCCAGGTACTATTTCACTTTTGTGTCCTTCTCTGTTCTCATTATCCTTCTTTTCAACTGTAATACCTAGTTTTAAAATGCTCAGTGCCATATCTTCTTAAGCAATAGTCCTGTATATATTTTTTAATTTTAAGAGAATAAAAAGAAACAAAGCAATAAAAACATAATAAAACAGTAGAACTGGTATAGGATTTCAAAATCAAGCTGATAGGAAATTAACAATAATCACTATTATTGCATATTGTTATTATCAAAATAGTTACTGAGACTACAAGACACAGGCATGCAAAATAGACCAAGTGATATAAGCAATCATAGTTTCTTTACCTGAAGAAATAGGATTAATATAAAATTAACTTAACTAGGGTGTGTGTGTGTATATATTTTTTTTCTTTTCTTCCTGTTTGTTTTTTCTCTTTTTTCTCCATCCCAGTTGTCCTTTTCTTTTAAGCAGTTTCATGTCCTTTCACAATATTTATGGTATCTCTTGGATTTTATTTAATCTTTTCATTTCTTACATGAGAGAAACAATCCAATGCTTGCACATGTGAGTCTGATTTATTTCACTTATGAGTATGGTCTCTAGTTGCATCCATTTACCTATAAAAACCTTGAGTTTATCCTTCTTTATAGCTGAGTAGTAATCCATTGTAAAAAAAAATACCATATCTTTTTTATCCATTCTTTAGCTGATGGGCATTTGGACTGTTTCCAAGATTTAGCTACTACAATCCTATATATTTTATACAAACAAATTCACATGTTTGATAAGTTTCTAGAAATTGTGAATCATGTCAATATTTAGTTTATTTTTAAACATTTCACATCAATATTGAAAAACAACATTTAACATGTGAACCATTCATATAGATTATTTTAATAAATGTTCATAAGTATTTCATGAACTCTGTGATTATAATAATAATCATATACATTTTCACTATTATTCTACCCATGCAGGTAGAATTGGAGATATAGACACAAAGAAGTTAAGTTACTTGCCCAGCTAGGTACAATTTAGTAACTGTCAAAACTGAGATTAAGGGACTGGGGATTTAGCTCAGTGGCACAGGTGACTGCCTTGCAAGTGCGCAGTCATGAGTTTGATTCCCAGTACCAAAAAAAAGTCTCGAAATTGAGATTAAACCTGTTATCTCTGCTCCATGTACAATAACCACATGCTGTGTTTTTACATTATTATTTCACAATCTTGGCAAAATCTTACCCTCCAAGATTCTACTCAAGTCTTATTTATTACTTGATACATTATACTTATTCTTCAAAATTTCCACTGATAACATCCAAGCCAAGTAATGTCCATATTCTCCTTTATATTATATCACATAGTCTTTTTATGTTTAAATTGTAAAATCTTAAAGAGATCATCTCATTTATTTTTGTTTCCTTTAATAACTGGCAGAATGGTCTGTTTTGTGGTTACTGAAACAAATATTGAACAACAAACACCTGGAGAGAGAAACTCCCTGTTTTATCATTAGATTGGCAAGTTGGTAAGTTCTGAGGATAGTAATTTAAACACTGCAGTAACCTGTTTAGTAGGAATTTGGTATGACAGCCCTCATCAATAGCACAGAGAAAAAAACTATCAGTAAATAAATATGTGTGATATGGAGCTGTTACCCAGAGCATGATCTTTATATCCTGTTGGGAAAATAGATTATATATCATGTGTGTGTACGTACACTTACGTATATACGTATGTTTGTAAATTTTTTAGAGAATCAGTTAAAATTTATTGCATAAGTGTAAATTATTTAAAAATTTACACTTTTTTTTATTTTAAGAAAGCTCAAACTCAGAAACCATGATTTCCTAGGATATGTTCCTCATCTTCTCTTACTATGAGCTTCTGGTCTGAATACTTAATCTTAATGCTGCTAGATTTCACTGCAGCAGTTTTTCTAACATCAGTAACCCAGTCTGTGCTACAAATCTTCTCTACTCTTGTAGGTTCCTATACTGCCCCTCAGGGCTGCCAATTAGACTGCTCTGTGGAGACTGTTCAGCTAGTTTGAGTTTATTAAGTGTCTTTATTGAACAATTGGAATACTGATGAGAGCTCTTCAGGCTGAGACTTAGAAAATGTTTAAAAAGAACATTGCTAACACAGACATCAATATTTTACGTAGTTATATCCAGAATTCATTCATAATTGGTTGGTTTCAGACAAGCAACACAATTCTGATGATATATCCATAAGAGAAAACCACATGTCATATTAAAGGAATACTATTAATGTAATGTAATAGTACTATTAATGTACTATTAATGTATTATATCATTTTCTTTAATTCATTTAATGACACAAAGTAAGCATTTGTTTTAAAATAGTCTTCATGTATATGAGTTCTAACAATAGTAGCTATCCTTTGAGTAATAATGTGTCAAACATCTTAAAATATTGGATACTCTATTCACATTGTATATTGACAAGTGATACATATTTACATATATGTCACTATCTTTCAGTTAACAAAGGTTATACAGTTTTACACACATATTCTTAAGACACTAGCTACACTCTGTTCTACATATTGCAGTGATAGCAAGCAATAAAACAGATAGAAATCCTCCTCACTGAGGTATTTGCTTTATATTGGAATGAGATACAAGATAGTGCAAAGCATCATGAAACTAGTGGAGTTTGTAGCATATGAAAGAAATTACATTAAAACATAAAATAAGTAAAACTGTAAGGGAGAAAGAGTTGACCTAAGGATACCTTTTTGAACAAAGACAGGAAAGATGAGGGGAGATGTACGATTCTAGGGATGGAGCCGTGATGAAAGGAAATGATGTGTGTGAGTGCTGGAGGGGGGAACCTGGCTGGCGAGACTGAAGACACAGTAATAGGCAAGTTAGAGGGTCGAAAAGCTGAGCTAGCAGAGGGGGAAAATGGGTGCTGTATCAGACCATAGAGGTGATGAGGAGACAAATTATACAAGATTGTTCAAGATATTATAATTTTTTTTCTGAGTAGAAAGGAAAATTCTTGGAGTGATTTTAATAGATTAATGAAATGACTTTACTCAAGTTTTAATAAAATTACTATGGCCCTTTATTCAGAGCCAATTGTGAAGATTGAGATGATAAAAAAGGTATCGTAAACTTCCAGACCTTAAAAAAAAAAAATTGTTTCCTTAGGCAAGACTTGTCATAACAAGGTTAGGGAAAATGATTGATTAAGGGTGTATTATGAAGATAAATCCAGCAAATTTTGATAGTGTGTTGGTTATTATAGGATTTAGGACTTGAAATCAAGACTTGATATATATTTAGCATAAGCATTAAGAAAGAATTAATGACCATCCCCTTCAAATGGATGAATGTAGGTACAGTGAGCCATTAACACCCGTGTTAATGTCCGGGAAGGTATGGGAGAATACACAAGGAGATAAACGTATATGTAGAGAGCAAATGAGAAGAAAATCTGCACAGAAACAGTACAAATCAAATGAAGAAGGCATATCAACAAGAAAGTGATGATCTGAGCCATGTGAGCAAGGTTAGATGTGAAAATTTAATATCTGGTTACCATGAGGCACTTATTAGTGGTCTCAAAATGAATGGATGTAATGAAATTTTGGTTATGAAAGTTTGGAATGGGTTCAGGGCAAGAATGGAAGAAAAGAAAACTTTTAAAAACTACAAGTGGTTTTGTTATTTTTGTTTTTAATTTACTGAGCAGAATGTCAATAATATCAGGAAATTGGAGCAAGAATACCTAATCCACCTCAAGTCCTGAAGATGGAAAAATATGTTGAAACAGCCTCCAAATGTTGAGAGCGTTTCAGAAATGCAACATCTGGTAAAAGACAGATTTATAGTAGAGTGAGAGTTCAGTGTTGATTTTGGATCTTATTTACACTGAACAGATAGATGATAGATAGATAGATAGATAGATAGATAGATGATAGATAGCTAATTATGCTACCAATTCTATTAGTTCTCAAAAAGAACAGTTAGTACTCATTTAATTAGATCAATATTGGTTGTCTATATCTGGTAATCTAAGCAACTCTTTTGAAGATAACAATATGCAATATAACAACCATTGTTAAATTCCTACCACCTTGTTTTGAAAGCCTATATTGTTATTGTTTTGAGGGTTTTTTTGTTGGTGCTTGTTTTTCTTTTCTGTGTATTTATTCTCTTTAAAATTAAAATAATAAAGAAATTAAAGTCAACAAAAAGAGAGAAATTTTCAGTGAATTATACATTATCTTATTTAGTCTGTTTAATCTTCACTAAAATTCTGCATGAGAAACCCTATTATTTCTATTTTCCTGATGAGAAATGGGAAGATTTAAAGATTCTAGATGTCTAGCTGCTTAAATTCACACAGCTCCTGTACCTAAGTGCATTTCTTATGTTTGGGTAGTCTGGCTCAAAATGCCACTTAACATGACATATTTTTTTAAAGACTTTTATGTTCTTAACAATGCTATATTATGGCTAATTGTTGTCCATCAGATTTCTACTATGTACTCATCTTGAATAATTGAAAACTTATACAGGTTTATTAGTACAGATGTAGTACAGCCTTTTGCATTCTTATTAATAGTGTACAGGGGTTTTAGGGTCTCTATCTCATGTTTATTAGTTTTCTTTTTAAATTTAAAAGTAAATTATAGTAGCCATCCTATTAGCTGTAGGTATCTCATTGTGGTTTTGATTTGTACTTCCATGATGATAATGGAAATCTGCAAACTATTTATGAAAGCAATAGAAGAAGCATCAATTAATGGAAATAAACCCATATTCATAACCTGAAATATTTAATTATTACTAAGATATTCATACCTTCTGTCATAGAGTACATATTCGTGCAATCTCTATCATACTGCCACACTCTAATAGAGAATTTTCACAGCGCTGGTGTAGTTTTTTGTCCTCTGCTCCCACTAGTGGAAAGTTCTATAGGATTCGTGGAAGTACTGTATTATGGTTTCTGCCCTATGGAACTACAGGAGAGGAATAAATACGGTATCCTCCATATAACCCTTGTTATAAGTCCTGTTTTAAAATGTGTGATAGTATCTACTGTAAGAGTTTAATGTTAAATTCTAAAGATGCAAATATGAAAAACACACATGCACACAGACACAGACACATATATATGTATTTCACAAATATTACTGCCTAACTCACATAAAATAAAGTTAACAAATAAAGAATATAAATATAATTCAATTTGGTCACTCCTTGGTAATTCATAAGGAGATATTCCAGGACTCCCTTCAAATACCAAGATATATTAATACTCCAGTTCCTTATATAAAAGGACATAGTATTTGAGTATAGCCTATGAACACCTTCCATTGTATTTAAGTAATTTCTACTAATAATGCATGAGATGTAAGAGACATAGAAATGGTTGTTAAATTATATTGAGAATCATGACCAGAAAAACATCTGTACATGTTCAATACAGACACAATTGCTTTGCTGGTCATTTTAAATAGTAGATGATTGAATACATTGTTGAAGGACTTACTGGTACTTTCAATTTAAATATAAAAGAAATAGAATGAGAGAGAAAAAGAAAAACAGAAATAGACAGAAAGACACAAAAGGAAGTGATCCCCAAAAGCAGTATTTCTCTGAGAAGGTTATGACACAATATTGCAAAAGGCAGACAGTTGCAAAGAGAAAATGCATGCCATAGAAAAGTATGAGCATATTCAAAGAAGTCAAGGCCAACTTAATGTTGTGAAAAATTAGGAAGATTATGTAATATACTTTGATATATTAATCCTGGTCACAATGATTAATAACAAGAATAGTGTCAGTCTGAGATTGTACAAGTATTTTCCAGACAAATATCCTTGTAGAAGCACTTTTTTAATATGATTGCTTCTTTCACAGTGATGCTTGTAAAAGCATCTGATTCTGGTAGTCCTTTGTGTTAGTTACTAGCAAGAAATCATGCAATGTGATTTTTCCCTTTCTTCAGAACTTTTTGGTTTACTTTAGTTACTGCAACAGTTGACATAAAATATTTCATTTTGGTTCTCACAACTTTCAAAATTTTTCACAGTGTGGAGGACTATTATAGGTTATAAACGTTTGAAGTTTAAGAGACAGCATTTACACTGCTTGTTTGGAGGTGTGTTAATAGTCTGAATCACCGGAAGTTCAGTGCAAAAAAAAAAAATCTTTACATGACATAGGTTTGAGCGACTAGAACAATAAATGAAGAGTTATAATTCAATCTTTATGCATTATAAGCACATATGTGTGATTGTAAAATGAAACATAAAAGAATTAACAGATGATAAAATATTGGTATTGTGTAGATGTGGAATTTTAATAATGTCGTAGTATTTAGAAAGATGGAAATTAGAATGAAACAGACCTTTTTCAAATCTGAGAAAAATCAATATATGATCTGAGAGTTTATCTGATCTTCCTAAGAATCCTATCTATCAAGAATGCTTTTTGAAAAATTGTTATATTTAGGATTCAATAACGTAATACAAAGAAAATTCTTAGCATGTATTTTAACATAGAACATAAGATATTAATATATACTATTTCTATGTTGTAATATTTAATTTTAACTCACCAAGAATCAGTACTTGTTTAGGTTTCCTTTATGAAAAACATTTGCATGTACATACCTATGCAGTCTCACATATGCTACACATCGAATTCATTTTGGAGCAATCACTGTTCCCTGCTCACATTTCATATTGCATGATTTAATCATTTGTGTAAAACTCTACCTATTTAGGTGCTAATTTGAGGTCATTTATGGAGGCATCTGTTAAAGAATTATAATCCTGTAATAATTTGATATCTGTATGTTTTAGGTTTTTTCCTATTTCTTTTTTTATCCCCAAATTTTAATATATTCTTTAGTTGTTCTATATAAAATTTTTTGTTCCTTTTGTGCACTCATGTAAATATTTGCATTGTTCCCTTGTTCCTCACATTTTTACCTCTCATGTAAATCTTTCTTCAAATCTTATTTTGCTGTTTTTCCCATCTCTCTTTTCATTCCACTTGCTCAACTCTTTTCATCTTTGAGCTTCCCGATAGACAAATTGAAACCAAAAGTCCAGTCACTTCATATTTCTAATTCTAAACTGTACTTTAAAAAGGTAATATTTTTGCCAGTTATGGTGGCACATGACTGTAATCCCAGCACTCAAGAGGCTGAGGCAGGAGGATCATTGAAGACAAGCCTGGGCTGCAAAGTGAGCTCAAGGCCAGCCTGAACTACATGGCGGGACCCTGTCTCAAAAAGGGCAATAAATACATAGAAATAAAAATGTAAAATTCTTTAAACTTTTGACCTCCTTTGTTATACTACAAGGATGTAGAGTAGCATGTTAGAAAAGAAAAAAAAATCCCAGTGTGCATTCTAATAAACAAATATTCCAGAGTATTCACATTTACATATTTTAATAATTCTAAATCTTCCTTTTACAAAAGATGAGGAGCATGTTAGATGAGATGCCACCAAATTTCTTCCCCAATGTTTGTGAATTTCAAAAAGATTTCAGTTTAGTCTTTAAATATTTAATTTAAATTTAAACCAGTACCTTTGTCCAACTACATTCATCAAATATTAAAGACATGAAAGTTTAATGGGAAATTTTAATGAAATATTGAAATAAAACATTTCTGAAAAAAAAATAGGAAGAATGTTGCCCATTGAAGAGCTGAGGTTCAAACGAGTCAGAACCTTCCATGGGTAGCCATTGCTGGACCCATCAGACTCTGCAATGGCGCTACCTCTGCCTGGCCAGTTTAATGTGGCCACTGAGAGTAATCCACCAAGACTGCCCTTTGAAAACAATCATGATCTGTTCTGTGTGTTCCTTAAGATTATTCGCTTCATTTTCTAATATAAACACATACACACAGATATGTACTTATATATTTTTTAAAGGCAGGAAGAAAAGCAACCTCTACTGAACATTCCTTATCTAGAAGTTTTCTCTCTAATGTTAACAGATAAGTTACGCAAATATTCATACAAAAATAGTAATTTTGAATCTTCTGCTAGTTGAATTCCATCGCTATGGAAAATCAGTGGAAACAGCAACTGGCAGATGATTGAGCTGTCAGCACAGCAAGAAGAAACTGAAGAGAAAGTACTTTGAAAGTAGAAAATGGAGATGGAGCTACTTACTCTACTGATTTTTGGCCTCAGGAGGTGGATTTGATATAGAATACTTCAACCTAGAGATTGCTGACATGTTTTACTAAACACATTGTAAAAGAATTGTAAGTACTAATGACTTATAAAGAGCATATTAAATAATCATTAAAATACCTGAACATTCATCAGTATTTCTGATATAAGTGCAAAAAAAGGTAAAGAAATGAAAATTCACATTTGAAATATGAATGATTCCAATACTCATATTTGAAGTGTGTTTTCCTTTTATTTTACTTTATCTTTTTTGTGCCTATATCAAATACTTAAGATATTTAACGGAGAATGAATTGTATATTGTTACAAACAGATGTGATATACTTTCATTGAAGATGTGTAGAAGCAGGTGAATTTCAAAAGGAAAAATGATATTCTAATGCCAGAGAATATAAAAATTAGATTCTATTTGAAAGCTATGTTTACAAACATGTATGTTAAATGTGTTAGCAAGCTATGCTTATCAGTTGGATTCTATAATTGAATATATATATATAAAAAAGGAAAATACACTTGATAACATTTCTGAAGTGTATTTAATTCCTATTCAAACATCCTTTAAGATTTAAGGTTTAGAAATAATTTTGAACAGGTTTAATATAAAAAGTTACTTGAAGAGATAATTCTAAAATAAATGAAAGAATGTATTTCCCAATAAGTTTATCCAACCTTATCATCAGTGCTTCTCCTTCACTCTGGAAGTTCACAACACATGCTTTCAAGAATTAAACTTGGATAAAGTCACTGTAGTAAAGGCTGGTACTTAAAATACATTTTATACACTCATTTTCACATGTAACATTTTATTTTTAAATTTATTTTCTCTTGAATTTGCTTACAAGCATAAGTATGTAATAAAAGCACAGACTGGAATATGTCATAAACATAATTTTTTCAGTCAAACAGACTTTTTCTATAAATCACTGCAGTTCATTCCATCTTAATTATCTCATATGTAATATGTCAGAGATACTAATTGAATGTGGTCATTATTCATTTATTTAATCATTTAATGTCTCAGCATAATTTTATAGGGTCCTCTGTAATATAGCAGATGCTATATTTGCAGATAATATGAAAGGTATTGGGACAAGGAGTCTATTCTACACTCAGGGAATAATTTTTAACTCTCTACAGACCTAAGTGGTCATAGTGTGGTAAGAAGTCATCATAGATTTGGATTATATAACAAAATGCTGTAAAGTAGGTAACTTATTTCTCATGATTGTAAAGGCTCAAAAGTCTTGCATCAAGCCATTGGCAAATCCAAGGTATGGTGAGGAATTGCTTGTTGGTGAATTTGTGGCCTTTTTTTTTTTTGCCTGTAACTTCATGAAGAAACAAAATTAATGCAAATTTCTCTGGGGTCACTTGTATCTGAGCACACATCTCACTCACCAGCATTACACCTTCTTTATGTAAACAACTCCCCAAATGAAACCAACTCTCCAGTTGAGAGTTGGAACCGGATTAATAGATTAGGATGACAAAGGACTCATTGCATGAATCTAAATATTAGACATGCTTATTTATGGTCTATTTGGGAGGAAGTGGGGTTTTGCCTAAGATAATTCTATCTTTAATGTCTTGCAAACTTGAAGCAAATTTTTAGCATTCTAATGAGTATGTGATATGTTAAGTAGTTTAAATGAGAATGTGATTGAGTATGTGATGTTAAGTAGTTTAAATGAATCTATATATAGATCAAAATTTTTACTTTTATTCTGACTAGTCTTATTGAAAGAAAAATATTTATCACAATATAACTCTTACAGTAATATTACAATAATAATCATACTGCAATAACTATTATCATACTATGTTTTAGATAAAAATAAAAGCAGCAACTGTGTATTTTTTTTTCTCATTTTGAGTTTTTTTCTAGTTTTCTTTACAACTAGTTAATTAGAAAAAAAAGTTGCTTTACCCTAGGAATTTATAAGTCTCCTCTGTTGAACAGTGATGGTTTCAAGTGATAAGATGAATGCATACTTGGATGAGTATAAATTCACTTTAACTCACCTGATTATTTTTAGGGATGTGCTCTCATATATATTTTGCAAATTATACTTATTATTAAACTCCTACAGAAGACTCCTGTAAATTGATTTATCTCTGGCTTCTTAACTTTGTTTCATGCAATTTGATTAATGGAATTTCTTTGTAGAAATTCAATATTTATTTATGACTTTAAAATGTCATTAATATTTGATATTTAGTTCACTTGTGAAGGAACTGCTTAAGTCAAATCACACACTAATAATAAAATAAACAATTTTTTCTATCAAAAATGTAAAGTACTCAACTTTCTGATAGTGCATTAAAAAGCAATCTAGGTTGTTTTCAGAAATATTTTTAAATCATTAACTTTCTGATAAAAATTAGATGCTAAGAAGATAGTGCCAAAGTATTTGTATTATGCCTTGCATTCTTCATATATCGTGTTTTTTAAGTCTATATAAGTTATATTACAAACTAGAGAAGATGAAAATAATTTTATATGGAAACATGAAACACAGTTATTAATTTTGTCAGTTTATGAGTAGCACTCATTTGAGTGTTTAGGTGTTTCCTGAGCAGTATAGGATATAAAATCAAAGAGGGAGTAGGCCTTGTACTACAAAGTGTAAAGTGTAAAGCCACACACTCTTCCAATTCCATCAGCTGCCCTACTTTGTTTCTTTTTCTCCTTTGGTTTGTCTAGTTAATTTTTCCTGAGAACTTTAGAATTTTAATCATTGCTAAATGCTTCAACTGAGTATAGCCAGTTATATTCTAGATACATAAACAATGAAGGGAGATTCCTGGAGGGTGTTATGTCTGACAAATTTTAAACCAGAAGTTGGAAATAATAATCTCAATAATAAATCTGTCACTTATTACTCATGTCCCTGCAGCATTAGCTTGCAATCAAATCAAAATATAAAGACAAAAGGTGTAAAGTTTCTTGGCTCAGTCAAGAAACATAAAAATATGTTTAAAAATTAAAGTCATAAAAACTAAAACAAGACATTTTTCATGAGAGACCCTGTGTCATCACAGTTTAAGTGAAGCTTTCATGTTGTGCACGTTGCAAAACATGACTCTGGACTCTGAGTAAAGGAAGGAAGCAGTCTAACTTCACAAGGAGAATGCAATAATCACTGCCTCTATAGAAGACAGATTTTCATTGGTAAGATGAAGAAGTTAACCTTAAGTAATTAATTTTAATATAATTAAGTTTACTGGCAAATTTGAGATATACATAATGATCACAATCATTGTAGGGAATTTGTACCTGTACATGACGTTTCTTAGCATCTCTTCTCCCAGTCCCCTCTCCATTGCTCAGCCCTTCTTCCCTCGTTACCTGCAAAGCTTTGTTTCCATTTTATCTTTTTTCTCATTTTTCCTTCCATTCTTCCCCAATTCTTCTCTCTCTCTAAACAATTGTTTCCTATTTCACAATATCTATTATACATTTTGGTTCTACTTTACACTTTCAGTTTCTCATACCAGAAAGACAATGCAATATTTGCCCAAATGTGTATGATTTATTTCTCTTAAAGTGGTCTCGAGATCCATCCGTTTAGCTATAAATGTGTCAAGTTTATCTATCTATATCTGTATCATCTATATCTATACAATTTTTTTATTCATTCATTGGTTGATGGGCATTTGGGCCATTTCTAAGATTTAGCTATTATAAACTGTGCTGCTGTAAATATGGGTGTGCCTTTGTCACTGTGGTATGATGCTTTTAATTCTTATGGAAAAAACCAAGAATGGGAATAGCTGGATCAAATGGAAACTCTAGTCCTCCTTTTTTGAGGAACCCCACTCTGTTTTTAACAGTGGTTGCAATGGATTACACCCCCATCAATAATGGAGAAGGATTCCTTTTTCCCCACAGCTCCTCCAGCAATTGTTAACAGTTGATTTCTTGATAATAGCCATTCTTTCCAAGGTGCGATGGAATTTCAATGTTGTTTTAATTTGCATATTTTGAATGGTCAGTGTCTTTTTTCTTATTGCTGAGACAAAATACCCAACACCCAAAGTCAAGGAAAGAAAGATTTATTTAACTCACACTTTGTGGAGTTTCAGTCAATAATAAGATGGCTCCAAGTCATGGTCAGTTCAAGGCAGCAGTAAGAGCAAAAGAAAGGGAGAATAGGCCTCTTTTCTTTCACTATATTGCATGCAGGATACCACCCCCTAGGATAAGTGTGGCACTCACACCATCTCCTATTGCCTCTTCTTGCTAGGATGAAGATGTTTACAATGTGAGGACCTTGGCTCCTTGCTGAGTTGCTTTATTAAATTTCTAAACTTCTCAAGTTGACACAATATATCGACTATTACAGCCAGTGATGCTGAACATTTTTTTTTCATATATTTATTTACTGTTTGTATTTCTTCTTCTGAGAAGTATGTATTCATTTCAGATGCCCATTACTAGATTGGGTCTTTAAATCTTGGCGGTATAATTTTGAATTCTGTAAATATTTTAGATGTTAGTCCTTTGAAGAGCAACTGGCTAAGATTTCCCCCGCATTTTCACATTAGCCCCTATTCAATTTGTTTTTATAAGAATGATTCTAAATTGTTGTGTCTTGAACTGGGGCAGCCAGGAACAGATATGGTGACAAGATAGTTAGCTCAAGCAAAGAAAATGCCATGTGGGTTATTATAAATCTTTGAAAGACTTTTATCTACTTGAAATTATCAAAATTATTGAAGCTCTCAGTCTTCATATTAAACATGTCTCAGCATACCCTTGTTTGCCTTTGGTATTGTTATATGTTATGCATCCAGAAATTTCTTTCTTTCCCAGGATTGTAAAATAACATTACCATATCTCAGAAAAACTTAAATTTCTGATTAATAAGTCATGGAGATGTAAAGACATTAATTGCATTTTATAAACTTGAGACTCTCCATTGCCCCTATCACATCAGTCATTAATTCTAGAAGATAAAATACTAATTCTTGGCTGTGACTTGATACACTTAGTGTGTTCTATCAATGGCGTGTCTTTCTTTGTCATATATGTCAGAGACTTATCTAGCTAAAATTGTAAAGCCCACTGCATTGTTAGTGCTTATGGGTTCCAGAAAATGTATATAGAGAAACTTGTATTTGTTAAAGTTACTCATTTATTTATAAATTTCATATCAAGAGGAAATGTGATATATTATTTCATTATTATAATTTGAGATTTATTAACTTATAACAACTAACCTCATGTCTTCTCAAACTCTGGGTTTCATGTTTCAGTAACATTGGTAATGACACTCTCAATGAGTTGTTTTTTTTTTCAGAGAGGGATTTTTAATTTTGTAACCAGATATTTTTGGTTCTCATTCTAAGTACATGACAGGATGTTTCTGTACAGATTTTGTGAGTGTTTATTTTGTTTTAAGCAATACATAACCATGATATTTGTAGCTGAATGTGTATTTAAGAATTCAACTTTGAATGAAAAGACTCAGTGTTTGATTCCCAAGATTTATGTTCCTTAGCCCTCCTGAATTTGTTTTATGGAAGAATAATTGTGTCAACTTGTTTTTTTTGAACAAATATGATTGCAGAACCACACGCTCACGAAGAATGAAAAAATGTGTAATTGTTGTGGTTTAAAGCCTGTTATTTAATGCCTACCATGGCATATCCTTCTTTACCAGAGTAAGAAAACTTTTATTAAATTCAATCAATAATGTGAATAGCCCAAAACAACAGTTAACATATTGTATTTAAGATAAATTAATAGTAAGATAATTAACATTATGGTGAATTTTACAATTTTTTAATCAGAGTTCAGATAGAATACCAAATGTAATGGTACCATTTTGGTGACAGAATTTTGGTTAAAAGAGTAGAACATTGCCAAGTGTATGGAGAGGACTGAATCTGTACATATGTGTACGTGTGTATGTCATAAATTATATACACATATAAAAATGATAAATTTAGAGCATTTAAACTTACATTAGCTCACTACATTTTGTCTAGAGTTATGTCTTCATACTGGAGTTTTTAAAGTCAAACACAGCTAAGTAAGCATATTATTACATGTTTTTTTAGTTTTTATAGTAAGTAGGGTAAAACAAAACAGAACAGAACAAAGCAGATCACAATAAAATAATGTAACCAACACAGAATTTTAAAACAGGACAACAGGAAATCAACAGTGGTTACCGTAATGCCTCTTGTTTTCTTTGAAATAGTTGTCCATATCTTCACATACAGTGAATTCAAACAAGACAAAATAATATAAAATCATCCAAAACAAAAGACTGAAAACATTACAGGCCTTCAAAACCAGACAATAGGAAAATCAACAGTGGTTACTATAATTTCTCTTATTCTCTTCAAAATAGCTGCCCATGCCTTCACAATACTGAAATTAAATAATACAAAACAGGCTAAAACCAATCAAAACAAAGAATAAAAACATTACTAGACTTCACAACAAGATTGTAGGAAATCAGCAAGGGCTACCATAATGTGTCATTTTCTTCATAAAATCAATTCTTGAAAACTCTTTAGGACAAATTCTAAGCATGCATAAGCCTATACATGTACATCTATTCTTTCTGTGTTAGAGGGAAAAAGCAAAACAAAACAAAGTGCAAGAAAAACAAGAAACAAAAGAGACAAATAAATAAATGACAATAACAAAGAGCTCAAAACAATGACGATATAGGATTTCAAAACAAGGTGGTAGGAATATGACTGAAGTTATTATTTTGCATAGTTGTCTTCCAAAGAGTTACTCAGATTACCAGATATAAACATGCAAATTGATCTAATCCTTTGGTTGTTAACTGTTTTGTTCCAAGAACTAATAGACTTAGTAGCACAATCATCTTAGCTATCTTAAATGTGTATATACAAATTTATATCTTTTTTATTTTCCCTTCCTTTTATTATCCTTTTCCCTGAGTTATTTTTCCCCCTTTGAGCAGTTTCTTACCCTTTCACAAAATTATTGAAGATTTTGTATCTTATTTACTCTTTCAGTTTCTTATACTAGGCAGACAAAATGGTATTTACACAAGTGAGTTTGATTTATTTCACTTATGAATATGGTCTCAAGTCACATCTATTTACCTATAAAAGCCTCAATTTGATCCTTCTTTACAGCTGAGTAGTACTCCATTGTATAAAAGTACCACATCTTTTTTATCCATTGTTCAGTTGATGGGCATTTAGGTTTCTCCCAAGATTTGGCTATTTTATATTGTGCTGCTATAAACATGTGTCCACATGTATCACTGTGGTATAATATTTTCAATTTTTTCAGAAGTAGAATAGCTGGGTCAAATGGGACATTCAATCCCACCATTTTGAGGAACCTCCAGACTGACCTCCACAGTGGTTGCACCAGTCTACACTCCAACAGTGCAGAAGAGTTCCTTTTTCCCTGCAGCCTCTCCAGCATTTATTCTTGCTGATTTTCTTGATTTTTCCATTTTTTCTGGAGTGAGATAGAATCTCAGTGTGATTTTAATTCACATTTCTTTAATGATGCTAAACACTTTTTCATGTATTTATTTGCTATTTGTATTTCTCCATATGAGAAATGTTTATTTATCTCAGATGCCCATGTTTGGATAGGGTCTTTGAATTTGGGGGTCTTATTTTTTAAAATTATTTATATGTTCTGGACAGAACTCCTTTATGCTAGGGACAGTTGACTAAGATTTTTTCCCCAATTTGTGGGTTTTGTTTTCACAATGTTGGATATTTCTTTTGACATGAAAAAACTTTTTAATAAGATGGGATCCCAGTTCTTGATTCTGGGAAGTTTTTCTTGTGCAGTTTGTTTTTTGCCTATGAGTTCTCTGCTCCCACCTATGTCTTCAAGATTTCTACCTACTTAGTCTTCCAGTAGATTTAGTCTTTCTGTTTTAATATTTAGATATTTGAACTATTTTGACTTTAATTTAGTGGATAGTGGTGGCATGGGTCTAGTTCTAGTATTTGGCATGTGGAGAGCCACTTTTTCCAGCACCACTTATTAAAGAGGCTCTCTTTCTTCCAGTGAACATGTTTGGCCTCTTTGTCAAAGATAAGGTGGCTGAGTGTGTTTGTAGTTGTAGTTGTCTCTTCTAATTTATTCCATTTATCTTCACATCTGTTTTTCTTCCAGTACCATGTTGATTTTATTACAGTAGCTTTGTAGTATAACTTCAAGTCAGGAATTGAGATGTCTCCTGTCTTGCCTTTGTTGCCCAGAATTTCCTTTGATATTCTAGGTCTCTTCTGGTTCCAGATGAATTTTAGCAATGATTTCTCTAGATCTGTGAGGTATGCTAGTGATATTTTGATTGGAATTGCATTGAATCTGCATAACATTTTTCAGAGAATTGTCATTTTCACAGTGTTTGTTCTTCTTATCCACGCACAAGGAATTTCTTTCTGTTTTCTGAGATCCTCTTCAACTTCTTTTCAGAGTATTGTAATTTTCACTGAATAGATCTTTTACTTCTTTTGTTAGATTGATTCCTAAGTATTTTAGTTTTTTGGATGCTACTGTGAAGGGTGTGGCTTCTCTCATTTCTCTCTCAGTGAATTCGTTGTCTGTATAGAGGAATACTATTGATTTTTGAGTGTTGACTTTGTATCCAGCTACCTTACTGAATTTATTTATTATACCTAGGAGTCTTTCAATGGAGTTTTGTGAGTCTGTTATGTAGAGTATCATGTCATCTGCAAATAATGATTATTTAACTTATTTTCCTATCCTTACTCCTTTTATTTCTCTCTCTTGTCTAATTGCTCTAGCTAGTATTTCCAGCACTATGTTGAATAGGAGTGGTGATAATGGGCATCCTTGTCTTGTGACTGATTAATTTAATTAAAAGCTTTCAGTTTTTGGTCATTTAATAAGATGCTGGCTGTTGGTGTGTCATAGACAGCTTTTACCATGTTGAGGTAAAGACTACCTATTCTGATTTTCTGTACGGTTTTTATGAGTAAGTGTTGGACCTTATCAAAAGCTTTTTTCTGCATTCATTGAATTGATCATGTGATTCTTATCTTTGGCTCTACTAATATGGTATACTACATTTATTGATTTGTGTATGTTGAGCCATCCATGTATCACTGGGATGAATTCCACTTGGTTGTGGTATATAATCTTCTTGATGACTTGCTGCATTCTGTTTGCCACTATTTTATTGAGGATTTTTGCACCTATGTTCATTAGGGAGATTGACCTGTAGTTCCCTATTTTGGTTGGGTCTTTCTCTGATTTTGGTATTAGGGTGATACTTGCTCCCAGGAATGAGTTAGAGACAATTGTTTCCCTTTCAATTTCACTGAAGAATTTGAAGAGTGTTGGCCTTGTCTTCCTTGAATTTCTTGTAGAATTCCACAGTGAATCCATTTGGATCTGGGCTTTTCCTTTGTTGGTACAGTTTTAATTACATTTTCAGTTTCATTAATTGAAATTGGCTTATTCAGCAGTTTTACATCTTCTTGACCCAGCTTTGGTAATTCATGTTTCTAGGAATCGGGCCATTTCTTCTGTGTTATCAAACCTATGAAAGTAAAAGTTTTTGAGGTAGATATTGATGATCGTCTATATTTCCACAGGGTCTTGTAGTGATTTCATCCTTTTCATTTCTTATTGCTTAAATTTGAGTTTTTTCTTTCCTTTTTTAATAAGGTTATCTAGAGGCTTATCAATTGTGTTTATTGTTTCAAAGAACTAACTCTAATTTGTTAATTCTTTGAATTGTTTTCTTGGTCTCTGTTCATTAATTTTTGCTATGATCTTTCTAATTTCTTCACTTGTTTTGGCTTTAGGCTTGAATTTCTCTGCTTTTTCTAGATGTTTGAGGTGTAGCATTAGGTGGGTTACTTGTGTTCTGTTTTCATGATGTGAGAGTTCCCTGCAATAAATTTCCCTCTGAGGACTGCTTTCATTGCATCCCACATGTCTGGTAAGTTGTATTTGTATTTTCGTTTACTTGTATATATGGTTTAATTTCTTCTTTAATTTCCTCTGTGACACATTGATTGTTCAGGAGTATATAACTTAATTTCCATGAGTTTATGGAATTTTTGCATTTTTCTTTTGTCATTAATTTCTAGTTTCATGGCATTATGATCAGATAATTTGCATAGGGTAACTTTGATTCTTTCCCATTTACTTAAGCATGTTGCATGGCCTAGTATATGGTCTATTTTAGAGAATGTCCCATGTGAATTTAAGAAGAATGTATGTTCTGATGTCATTGGGTAGAACAGTCTGTACACATCTACTAAGTCCATTTGTTCACACATTTGATTCAGTTTTGTCATTTCTTTGATGATTTTCATTCTAGTTGATCTTTATCTTTGTGTCAGTGGTATATTAAGGTCTCCAGTTATAATTGTGTTTTTGCTTATTTGAGTTTTCATTTCTACTAATATTTGTTTTATATAGCTGGGTGCTCCTGTATTTTATGCATATATATTTAAGATTGTTATGTCTTCCTATTGAAGTTTTCCCCTAACTACTATTTAGTGACCTTCTTTATTTCTTTTGATTGTTCTTGATTTGAAGTTCACATTGTCTGCAAACAGAATAGCTACCCCTGCTTTTTTTGGCGGGGGGTTCTCTTGCATGGAGTATTGTTTTCCACCCTTTGATTTTCAGTATGTGTTTCCTTTTGGATTAGATGGTTTTGTTGTATACAGTGTGAATTGGGGTCATTTACATTAATCATTACACTGTTATATATTGGCTTATTTTTGTCATGTTATCTTTCTGCTTTTGGTTCTTTACCTTTGCCCTCTGTTTAATTGTTTGCCCTGTAGTCTTTTTTTTTTCTGTTGTTGTTCTTTAAGGTGTAGTTATTTTTATATCTATCTGGAATATCTTTCATTTTTCTTTGCAGGGTTGGTTTGGTGGTCCTTAAGTTCTTCAGCTGTTCTTTGCTGTGAAAGTATTTTATTTCTCCATCAATTATGAAGAACAGTTTTGCAGGGTTCACATTTTCAGTTAGAAGTCATTATCCTTTAGGATTTGAAATGCTGCACTCCATGCTCTTCTTGACTTCATTATTTGTGTTGAAAAGCCTGCTGTGATTCTGATGGGCTTTCCTTTATAGGTGTCCTATCTCTTCTTTCTAACAACTTTCAGTACTCTGTTCTTATGTTTAATTTCTGGGATATTTATTATTATATCTCTGGGTGTAGATTTATTTTGGTTGTGATTAATTGGAGTTCTGTTTGCTTTACTTATCTGAATGTCAGTTTCCATGTTTGGGAAATTCTGGGCTATTGCTTTTGTAAATAGTCTTTTGATATCATTTGTGTTGTCTCTTTCTTTTTCATTTACACCTATCAATCTTATATTGCTTTTCTTTGCATCATCTTGCAACTGTTGAATTGTTATTTCCTGATTCCTTGTTATTTTTAAAAGATCTTCCCTTTCCTGTTCACTAACTGAAATCTTATCTTCAAGGTCTAAAAAGTCTATCTTCACTTTCATTGAGAAAATTTTGCCAGTTTTTGATAAAATTTTTGATTTCCTGGATATCTCTTTGAACCTGTTTCAGGCATTTGTTTCTTATATTGTTCATTCAAGGTTTCCGTCTTTTTGCAGTGCTCCTCAGTTTAACTATGTCTTCTTCAGAGGTGCTCAGCATTTCTTTTATTACATTTATCATTTCTTCTTTTACATGGGAGATTATTTCTGATTTGAGTTCTTTTATAGCTTCCCGGAGTTGTTTCTTTATTTGAGTTGATATCGTTTCAGGCATTTCAGGTGTATGGCTTACATTTATTCTGTGTCCCTGTCTCCTAGGCTTGTTTGTGATGGGCTGGAATTTGGAGATTGCATTTTCCTCTTTCTTTCTGGTTATTTTCCTGTATTTCCCTGAAGAAACTGAATGCAAGGTCTCATTTGGTTCCTGGGTTGAAGATATCTGTTCATAATGCAGGGAGAATCTCCAGTTGAGTGGAGGTCATTAGTCAGGCCTTCCCAGGACGCTAGTGGCAATTGAAGGCTCCTCAAATGTGGGGAGTACATGGAGTACACCTTCAGTACACCCCACTACTGTGAAGCTCCCCAACTATTTGTGCTGGAGTCCAGCTGCGGCAGGGCTAGGGTTTCCCAAAGGTGGTCAGGGAGTCGGCGATTGAGAGACAGAAAACACTGCACACCAGTCTGTGAGTGAATCTGAATCTGCCTTTATTTTTTAGAAGCTGGAATATATATTTGCCAACCCTGGCAACAACCCCCAGCCCCAAGCAGGAAACACCCCAGGCCCAGGGCCAGGCAGGGACAATCCCAAACAATAGGTGTTAATTGACCTCAACTCCAAGCAGAAGGCGACCCAGGTTCAGGGCAATAGGTATCAATTAACATTTTAATCTTGACATTTAGTCAGCCCGGGAAATGCAATCCGATGTACCTGACGCCCGCAGGAGGACCGGACGCCCATAGGAGGAAGAGATGTGTGAGATTATTAGGCCGCTCCCTACATTGCTTTTCTTATCATTTATGGGAGTGGCAGTCCCTGCAAGGACAGCGC